>APFE030481853.1:137109-154154 GCA_000404065.3 Pinus taeda
TTTGGCCTGGGTCCTAGAGTCAAAAATAGTCGTTATGTAGTCGTTGGAGTCTCTGCTCAGTCTATTTAACATGCTAGGCCAGATCTGTTTCTTCAACTTGTCCTGACGATGAACCACACTAGTTGGTTTGAAACGCGTTGACAAAGGTTTTTTTCATGTGATTTACGCCGAAGCTCTTCTTATAACTATGATGGATCACAGAAGCCTCAATTCTACAATAGAATCCAGAACTGTCGAAATAGCCGAAACTGTCGGGAGAGCTAACGCAGAGGGAGCGCAGTAGCCGAAATAGCTGACGCAGAAAAGTTGTTTGTCACGTAGAATCTAGAACTGCTGAAACTGTTGGGAACTGTTAGAATTGTCGAGGGCAGAGAAGGTGATGCAGGGCTGATGCAGAGGGCAGAGGAGGTGACGCAAGGCTGACACAGGGCCTACGCAGGGCTAGCAAATAAATAGCCGAGGTTAGCCAGTCTTGTGCCAAATCAACCCGAATTTTACCGGGGGAAGTGAGGTAAAACTCACTCAGATTTTTCGCTAGTATTTTCTCTATAAAGGATTTCTAGATGAGCATCCTAGATTGTGTTCAGATATTTACTCAAATCTGCTGCACCGGTTTTCCCACATTGGGTTTTTCCGGGGACGATTATCCAAAAACAAGTGTGTCAATGTGATTGTTCATATGCTGATGTTTCTCTTGTCGTTTAATTTTCAGTTCTAGTTTGTAAAGTCTACAACTGAATTTATTTTGGTATTTACTGAAGTATTGGGAAATAACTTACCATAAATAAGTAGGAGAAATAAATCATTTATCGCAGAAAATTTTTACAGACCCCCTAAACGATACTCCCCTTCATTATATTATGTATTATTGACTGATTCTGGTGAACCAAAATGTTATGAAGAAGCAATGCAGGAAGAAGTGGGAGCTAGCCATGAAAGAAGAGATGGACTCCATGGTACATAACCAGACTTGGGACTTAGTCAGGTTGCCTGCAGGTAAAACAACATTGCAGAATAAATGGGTTTATAGGTTGAAGGAAGAAGGTGGAGGTAGAAAAAGGTATAAACCTAGACTTGTGGTGAAGGGGTTTGCACAGAGAAAAGGTATAGACTTTGATGAGATATTTTCTCTTGTTGTTAAAATGACTTCAATCAAAACTATTTTAAGTCTAGTAGTAGCAGAAAATTTCCATCTTGAGCAGTTAGATGTAAAGACAACCTTTCTCCATGGGGATTTGGAGGAAGAGATATATCTGCGACAACCACAAGGATATGAGGTCAAAGGGAAGGAGAAACTAGTGTGCAGATTGAAGAAGGGCTTGTATAGCTTAAAACAGGTTCCAAGGCAGTGGTATCTAAAATTTGACAAGTTTATGTCTGAACAGGGTTATACTAGATGTCACTCTAATCATTGTGTTTATTTCAAAAGACAAAATGATGGCAACTATATTGTATTATTATTGTATGTAGATGACATGCTTGTTGCAGGTTCTAACATGCAGGAAATAGATGTGCTCAAAGGAAAATTGGCAAATTCATTTGCAATGAAGGATTTAGGTGCTGGAAAACAAATCCTTAGTATGAGAATAACTAGAGACAGGAAAAATCGCAAATTAACATTGTCTCAGAGTGAGTACATACAAAAGGTGTTGGAAAAATTTAATCTACAGAATGCAAAACCAGTTACTACACCTTTGGCTAGCCATTTCAAACTAAGGAGATGTGTCCCAAGACTCAGGAAGAGATGGCTTATATGTCTAAAGTTCCATATGCAAGCTTAATGTATGCAATGGTCTGCACAAGGCCTAATATTGCACATGCAATGGGAGTTGTAAGCAGGTACATGAACAATCCAGGAAAAGAACATTGGATGGCAGTGAAGTGGATTCTCAGGTATTTGAGAGGTACCACAAATCAAACATTATGTTTTGGTGGTTTAAACATTGCTTTACAGGGATATGTTGATGTAGATATCGCAGGTGATAGAGATAATAGGAGGAACACCACAAGGTATGTGTTTACTGTCGGTGGAACAACTGTCAGTTGGGTTTCAAAATTGCAAAGTGTTGTTGCACTCTCAACTACGGAAGCAGAGTATGTTGCTACTACAGAGGTTAGTAAATAAATGATTTGGTTAGAAAGTTTTCTAGATGAATTGGGTAAGAAGCAGGAGTTAGGCAGGTTATACAGTGATAGCCAGAGTGCCATTCATCTTGCAAAGAACTCTGCATTTCATTCCAAGACTAAACATATACATCTCAAGTACCATTTCATATGGTCAGTGTTGGAAGATGGACAGTTGACGCTGGAAAAGATACACACTAGCCAGAATCCTACAAATATGTTAACAAAAGTTGTAACCAGGGAGAAACTGAGATTTTGCTCAGTTTCAATTGGTCTTCAAGTATGATGATGAAGATGAGAAACAACCAGGTCCAAAGTGGAGCAATTGTCTATCAAATGAAGCAGTGGTGGAGTTGCTATCATTAGTCTCCAAGTGGGAGATTATTGGGTGTGGAGCCTAATTATCTTCTTTATTTAGAGGTATCGCTGCGTTGGACCCCAGTTCGTAATGGGGCGGCAACGCCGCTCGTCGTTTAATTGCTGTTAGGGGTTCCAGGGGGGGTGATGACGATTTTGTGAGCCCCCCCTGGCGGGGGTTTGGGGGCAGTGCCCCCGAAGCTAAAATAGATGTAAAATTGCCTTATAAAATATTGTAATTTCGTAGTCAATCTGAGCCGTTCATTAGGTGAATGATTTGACGGTAGATGTTTAATTTAGGGTTTTTTCCCTAGAAGGCAACCCCTCGCTATATATGAGGGAATTGTATTGCGGTTGGATATGTGTGTATTCTAAGCGAGAAAGAGAGGAGATTGTGTAAGAGCGAAGAGGGAATTGCAGCGAATCTGTTGTAGGTTGTATCTCTTTATTTTGCTGGATAATATAAAAGGAATGACTGGTTGTTTCTTTCTGGACGTAGCCCAAATTGGGTGAACCATGTATATCTGTGTCTCTCTTGTTTTATGCGTTTTCTGTGTTTACGTTTCCGCAATATTTTATATGTTCCATTGCTCTGTAATATATAATTTTCTAACACTTCTTCCCTTTGCTAGGAGTCCCTCATTGAGTAGTTGCCTACTCTTTTCCTGGTCTCGTTTCCTCATCATCCTGCTATGCGGGCATCTTGCCACTTGGTTGAGACTCAATATGTTTTCCTGGCTGAGGCTCCTCCATCTCAAGTACTCTAACTTGCTCTCGCTCTAAGGACTCCCTTAGAGCTTTGGACTCCTCAAACCTGACATCCCGACTGAGAACCATCTTCTTGAGTTCTGGTAAATGCACCCTGTATGCTTGAGATGTCTTAATGTATCCCACAAAAATACCCTTTTCTATTATGGGCTCCAACTCCTTCCTACTTTGGACACATGGCAATAAACTTTTGTGCCAAAGTTACGGAAGTGTGAAATATAAGGGTTCTTGTCTATAAAATCCTTCTCTGGTGTAACTCGTCCAAGAACTATGTGTGGACTCTTGTTCTACAGAAATACTGTAGTGTTGCATGTCTTTACCCACAAGAACATAGGCAGTCCTTAATCATGCAACATGGCCTTGGCCGCTCCAACAATACTTGGTTCTTCCTCTCAGCCACCCCATTATGTTGAGGGTTATGGGGTGCTATCAACTCTCTCCTAATGCCCTCCTCCGCAGACAACTCCTTGAAGGCATTGGAAATATATTCTCCACCATTATCACTCCTCACTGCCTCAATCTTCTTCCTGGTTTGGTTTTCTACCTAGGCCTTAAACTCCTTGAACTTGGTTAAGACCTCATCTTTCTTCTTCGTGAAAAATATCCAAGTTTTCTGAGAATAATCATCAATGAAAGTAACATAATACATATGCCAAGTGTGCACCCCTTTCACACAGCATGCTGATCAAAGCTGCATGTTGGTAAACTTGTGGCTATCTGTTGAAGAATCTTCAGTGCCCCATGATGCAAGTGTCCCATGAGCTTGTACCAAAGTTCTCCAACATCTTTACTCTGCTCACCACTTGCCTTGCTGCCCAAGGTTGCACATGTCTCAACCTGCAAGTTGTAAAGGTTCTTCACCCTCACACCTACTGCTTCATTGCTTCAAAAGCTAAGTGTTGGGGCTACGCTTTACCTCTGTTGAAGATGACATCATATCCCTTGTCCTCAAGGGTAGCTACTGAAACAAGGTTCTTCTTTAGTCCTGGAACATAGAGGACATCTTTGAGATGGAGAGGGCTCCCAAACTCCCTCTCAAAGTTGACAGTACCAACTACCCTTGATGTGTACTTGCCATCATCTCCTGGCTCGACTGAAACTGCATGCCTTGCTCCTTCCGCTGGCTGAAATACTCTCAATTCCCAGTCATGTGGAAGGAGGCTCCAAAATCAATATACCACGTGTTGCTCCCTACTAAGCTTGCCATGCAAGCTATCAATGAGAAATCCTTCTCAAAATGAGAAGCAAACTCATATATGTCAGTTGATGCAACCGCATGATTCTTACTGGACCTCTTATTCTGATTTGGACACTTGGTAGCATAGTGCCCAAACTCATGGCAATGGAATTACTTGATCTTACTTAGATCCTTATTCTTCTTCTTGTCCTTTTGACTAGACTCAACCTTCCCTTTGCCTTTCTTGTTCTTGGCCTTACCTACAAGCGCAAAATACTCCTCATCCTCAATCTTTGTTGATCTACCATCTTAGGTTCCTCTCCAGATCTCATCCCAAACGCAGCAGTCCATAACCTTTCCCAACTGGGAAAATTCTCTGCCACTGACAACATCTTAGAAGCCATGCCAAGACTTGTGAAATCCCAGTAAGGCAAAATTGAGAAGGTCATGCTCAGGTACAGTGACATCCACTCCACCTAGCTCATCTCAAACCTGAGTGAACTTTGTAAGATATTTGACGATGGGCTCTCCTGGTCTCATCTGGATACTCCTTGGCTTCTCCTTAAGAGCAAGCTTCCTGGTATCACTGAAACTCTGATATAGATCTAAAATGACTTTGAACATTTCAAAGGCTGACTTATTCTCATGGATATGAGGAACTATATGAACTTTGACCCCTTCTAGAATAATCCTTCTAGCCTTGACATCATTGTTAGTATGTTGGGCCAACTATTGGGGATCTTGTGGTGGTGGTATAGCCTACTTCACAAATTCTCCCACCCCATTATCCTCCAATACTATCACGATCCTCCCTTTCCAAGAGACAAAGTTGGAGGCTCCCTCTAAACAGTGGTCAGCTTTCAGTCCTTGGTACGCCATCCTCCTTGTCCAAGGAACTGCTCTTCACAAATCTGCTCTGTTCTTCACAAATCTGAACTCTCTGTACTGGTCTTTATACTGTTCTGAGCTTTGATACCATGTAGGATTTCCTTGAAATTCTGCAACTGCTATGATGTCAATCCTAAAAACAAGTTTGTTACACCAAGACACAGAATTTCTCTACATAATTTGCAGCGGAATAGGAACAGAAATAAAAACACATTCACACATAATAATATAGTAAATTTTCTAGGGAATCCAATTGGGAAAACCCTCTGCTAGCTGTAGAATTTTATTGACAGAATTGAGCAATATAGAATTCATTACAAGGCAACCTGTTTCACTAGAGAACAAGCTTGTTCTCCCTGCTAATACTTAGCTGAAACCCGCTTGCAATAAACCCCGATCCATCTCCTAAATCCTTGTGCTGCCTGGTTCCTATTTCCTAGTGCTGGACAGCTCCTATTATTTAGGAATTTCCTCCTAAATATCAGCACACTTCTGCAAGGAATTTTGTCTACCAAATGTTGCGTAAAGGCCTCTCCTTCCACGCTCTTCCTAGCAACCAATTCTCACACAAACTTGTGCTCACAAAATTATGTTACAATTGTGCCTTTTGACCTCCTTATAAGCAATTTGACTTAGCTAAATATGGCAAGTTTATTTTGGGAACTCAGACTTGTGATTGATTAGTTGACTGAATCTCACTGACTCTTGTAACTCATCCTAGTATCAATTTAGAACTTGAGACTCTCACTCGTCCTTCTCCAAATCTAACTCGCACCTTGGAGATCGACTTAACTACCTCTCCAACCTATGCGCATAAGTCAAACTGCTATCATGAACTCGTCCTACTCCTTGGAAACTCATGCATGCTAAGGAAGACCTGACCCAGGTCTATCTTGACTAACGCACAAGTCAAGAAGACCTTTACTCGCTACTTTTCAACAAAGAAAATGTTATCATCCTCTTTAACATCGGGGTACAGCTATTTAATCTTAAAAATAATCTGGAGAATTGCTTCTAAAATAGCTCATGATATGGCAACAACATATAATATAAAACATATCCTGTTTCTTGCTAATGAAGAATACATGAGCTATAGCATTAGTGTGGAACATTAAAACTCTAAATTTCACGAATTCTTCTTAAACTTGATGTGGTTCCAATAATTAGAAATAGGTGATATTTCGGCAGGTAAATCAGCACCTCAGAGTTCAAACCAAGGGGATCTTGATAAAGTCTGACTAAAGTTCTGTATTAGTGGAATTCAAGCAATGGAAAAAAGATAAGCTTGTTTATGAGGCGGAGGAAGTTATTCTTAATATTTCAGATTCTATAATTGAGGAGATCGAAAGATTTTCTTGTAGCATTATGCACTAATCTCATTTTCCCCATTTTTTCATTGGACGACAAATGTTAGAAGAATGCACCTTCACAATAGGTCAGTTTTTTTTTTGCCTTCTCAGATGAAATTATATCTGTTACCTTTGACTATCTTACAGATCCAACAATAAAAAATTGAAATTAACTCGTTTGTACAAACTCCCAAAGCAAATGGGATTATCATAGATTTTCTAGCAAAATTGCAAGAGCATGCCTAGGTAAGATGCATTGCTTCCAATTTTATATTTTGGCCTTATCATATGCCCATCGTCATTGGTGTTGAGATTAAACAGGTTTCTTCAAATGGGCATTAAAAAGGCATTCAATTTTTTGTACATTGAATTGTATATTAATATTTATTATGGACTTTTTGATATGAACTATAACATGTCTGTTATCAAATTCTTAGCATTGCTATATTCCAACATTTTTATTATTGTTTATACTGTAATATGTAATAAGTGAAGGACTTTTGATGGGCATCTGTGATTGTAGGTGATGCTTGTATTGGTTGTATTCAATCCTCAACCCACCTAAAGACAAAGGCAGAGTGGACTTAGGATTGTGAACTTATATTAGTGAAAAAAGCTTCTACAATTATTGAAAGACAAGTTAATCAAGTAAACATACATATCGCACTAATAGAAGTGAACCCCGCAGTTAGTGTGGAGGTGACATTGTTACTTCTTTTTTATAATGTTTTGTGATCGTCTATCTCATCTCCATTAAATAAAAAATTACTTTACATCCATCTGTCCTGTGATCTATTAAGTGAATTTCAAGGTTTTCAATCGCTTTAGGTGCGTCTATCTCATCCCCATTAAATAAAAAATTACTTTACATCCATCTGTCCTGTGATCTATTAAGTGAATTTCAAGGTTTTCAATCCCTTTAGGTGCTTAATGAATCTCTAAGCTTAATATGTATCTATATGTTACTTTACCACATCTTTGACCTGTGGAATAGCCTTGGGTAACCGATTAATCCTCTTATTTTTGATGACAACAGAATCTAATTATTCAATGTTCCTTATTGTCACCGGATCAAGATCGGAAGCCATACCACTAAATGGCAAATGCCCTAGTTAATGCCAGCTTCAATTCATTTTAATGCTTAAATGCCCTAGTTAACACCAGCTTCAATTCATTTGAATGCTTAGATGTCCTAGTTAACACCGGCTTCAATTCATTTGAATGCTTTAGAACCTCCAGTTCCATGTGTTTAGTGCTATTTTTTCACCATAGCAAAGCTCTTTACTAGCCAATGTACCAGCAATAGCTGCTGGGTTTGAACTGAACACTACATGTCGTTCTAGGCAGTGTCTCTCTGTAAGTCTTCTAATAGAAATGTTATATAATTCTTGGATTCTTATTGAGAAAACTGATTCTTGTATGATTTTCAAGACAACCCTTTTCAGCCTTACAGAAACAGTGAAGTGGATATGTTTGTGTTCAAATTTGAAACTTAAATCGGATAATTGAATACAAATGTATGTAATAAACAAATTATTTTCATGCACATATAAAAATGGTCCTCCCATAGTAAAAAGGACCCAATTTTCAAGATCCTCCATCATAACATGATTATACATTTCATGTATAATGTTTTGAAAGTCATAACTGCAAGAGCCCTGTGGTTGCAATATACAACTTAAAGAAGTCACTTTGGTTGTAAAAAAAGCCCCTTCACTAGAGAGGTAAAAGTCTTGATTTGCATGCCTCTCTTGTAGATTTCAATGTATGGTTATATAATCTGATTTTTAATTCGGAGATTTTGCAGGCAAAAAGCTCATGAGATGGCAGTGAAATATACTATAAACCGTATGTTTATCTAAATTAAGAACACATCAGCCATAGCATTGGCATGGAACCGCTGTGTTATATAACTCTGTATTTATGCTCTATCTTGATGGATCCAATGACATGACCAATGGGATCTCCATCAAATTTGATGGAAGTTCCATGTTAGTGGACCTCAAGTATTCGGCAAATTTTAAATTAGTATATGTGATGGACTAAGCTAATGTTATACTCTAGATGCAATGATAGTGGAGATCTAATAATTTTGTGAGTATCGTACTATTAGGAAAGAATGTCATTTTCCAATCTGACCTTAAATAGATCCAAAGTAAACATAGATTTGTATGCCCGTTTGCCACATCATTGATCTATGGATTAGCCATGGAGTTACCTATTAACACGTATATCTAATGACAATAGAATCTTATTATTCAATGATGCTTTTTAAATGAACAACAAAAGCCACAACTCCGTATTGCGTTTGCTCTTCACTAAATAATGTGACATTGATCTATGGATTCAGGGTTAGAAGTTGACGGGCAAATTGCCCGTCATGGGGTGATTTGCCCTTCAAATACAGGTTAAAGAATTACAAAACTGTCAAAAATCTGTTTTGAAACCAAGAAAACAGGTTAGAAACTCTGAAAAACTTCAAATTTGACAGGCTGATCTTTTTTGAAATTCCAACCCTGTATGGATTAGCCATGGAGTTACCCATTAACACTTGTGTATCTAACGACAATAGAATCTTATTATTCAATGTTCCTTTTTCTAAATGAACAACAAAAGCCACACCTCCGTATTGCATTGATTTTCACTAAATAATGAGCCATTGATTACTATCAGCAATCAACCTAGTTCTACCTGCCACTCTAGGCAATCTCTTATTGCATTACTTCTAATAAGTCTCTTTCCATTATTTTGACTCAGAAGGCTGATTTTAAATTGTTCTTTTCTACAAAACAATTTACAAATGTTACAAATAAAAATGTCCACATTAAATTAGCATTAACATGTAAATCATGTTACAAATAAAAATGTCCACAATAAATTAGGATTAACATGTAAATCAAAGTTTTAAGTTAATAATATAATAAAAGCAAAATGTGGAAGAAGCATCTAGATATTGATTTAAAATCCCTCACATATTCACATTTTCTTTAAAATCTACTTTCTTTCATTGGAGTGTCATTGTCAATCTCCAAATTGGTTTCACCAATTTCAATATTAATTTAAAATACCCCACATAGTCACATTTTCCTTCGAATCTATCTTCTTTCATTTGAGTTTCATTCTTAATCACCAAATCAGTTTCAGTGATTTTTATATTAACTTTTCTGGTAATGGACTATTGCCATTTTTTACTTAACTTTTCTGGCAATGGACCATTGCCATTTTTTACTTAACTTTTCTGGCAATGGACCATTGCCATTTTTTAATTAATGATGCAAAGGTTAGTGTATTTTCTAAGGCTTCAAACATTATGCCTATGGATGGTATCTTAGGTGACTATTTTGATGGGAAAAAATCAAACATATAAGTATCCAGATAATTATTCAATGAAAACGTAGAATATTAGAACTTTGTTTTTGACCATTATTATCAATACAAATATAATTTATATAAAAAATAAATAATTATTAAAATATAAATTGGTCATTTGATGAAATATATATATTTAAAGAATAGCCACTGAAAAATACTTGGCAAGGGCATCTTTCAATGTAACTTATGTATAGTGTTAAATCCAATATATGTACATCAAAGATAAGTCTCTCAAGTGTTACTTGGGTACTCTAAAATATTCTATAATAATATTTATTAGAAAAATAATAATATTGTCTTTCCATAGGTTTTAATGAATGAGTATGTTAAATCAACAAGGCCATATTTTCAAAATTACAAAAAAATAATGAAAACATTGTAAATTAATTAGACTTTAATGAATGAGTACTTTAAATCAACAAGGCCATATCTTTCAAAATTACAAAAAATCTATGAAAACATTGTGTATTAATTTAATAGACTCTCTGACCTTAATTAAAACTCTCTTATTGATGGTTTATTGGCTCAACTAAAGTGGGTAGTTTATATATACACCACCAAGGTTTGAGTCATATAAAGTGGCATTCTTGTTTGTGTTGGTACAAAATAACAATTTGAGTTAGATACAAATATTTGGTGACATGGGCATAATAGTTATCCCACTTAAAGCTAACATGCCAAAGTTCTTTTAATTAAATAGTGATAATAGTAATATATACTCTTATTAGCGGTTTCTAATTAAATTCAACTAAATTTATTAATGTTAATGTTTTCCTATAATGTTAAATCTATGTGCATTAGCCTCATTGTAGTAGGAATTTAGTAGTTACCAAAAAAACATTTAAAGTCTAAATCCATAAGACGCAAAGGGAAAATGACCATAAATAAACTATTTGAGGATTTAGTCATAAGAAATATTTCCAAGTCATCCTTCAATGGTGTATTGGACCTTTTTTTTGAATTGGCCCACATGTAAGGTAGTATGGAAAAACATTATGACTTGCCTAGATCCATCTTAACCTTGGATCTATCAAGTGTTGAGAGGGATCAAACCTCTTATTTTTTAGTGCAAAACTTGAGGAAAATTTTGCACCTCAAAAGATTTGTTTTCTCTCGACACTTGATAGATTTAGAGTTAAGATGGATCTAGACTAGTTATATATTAAATGAGATTAACCATAAGATAGTTTTAAATTATAAAATATTATATCAAGAAATATATTATCAAGCTTATGTTGTTTTAAACCTAATTTATGATACTTCAACCAGTAAATAAAAATGATATTAAAAAAGTTATACATCTTAAATTATATTAAATGATACATATATTATAAAAATAATAAAAATTATTAAATCCTAACTTGGTGGTTAACATATTCATATAAATTATATATTATAATAAACATTATGTATGTTAAATTAAATTAAAGTTAAGATAGTTGTAAATTATAAATTATTATTATTTTATTTTAAATAATTTGACAAGTCAAACATTACATATTGTATTATAGCCAATCCTAGGGTGTAGATAGGACTTACTAGTTTTCAACCTCAAATTTGAACAACACATAAACCAAACAATACAAAAAGACCCATACAAGTTAGTACCTCCATGCCCACTCCCATCACTATCCAACCCAAAAATATGTTGTCTTGAAAACCCTCTTTTCTAGAGTCATCGCATCTCTGATCCCCAATTTCTATCCCAAGAGAAATCTTATCTTAAAAAAACCCTTAAAGACAATGGTTATGCCTCCAACCAAATCAATTAAGCTTTCCATGCAACTTGAAGTCCTTCCTTCGAAAAGCCTCCAACCCTCCCCCCTTAGAGCCATGATCTCCCTTCTCTACATAAAAGGAACCATGGATCACATCTCTAAATTTTTGGCCAAGAAAAACATTAAAACTCTATTTAAACCTTTCAAGACTTTAAAGCAATTATTTATATCTCCCAAATATCAATTGGATCCATGCCCATGTTATCATTCTTATATAGGCCAAACTAGTAGATCCATTAAAACTCATCTAAAAGAATACATGACAAATACATGTCATAATCATTGTTCTAAATTTGTCATCGATGAACATTCCTTCAAATCCAAACATTTCATGTGCTTTCTATTCCACTCGAAAATCCTCAACCCTACTCCTTTCTATTCCACTCGGATTATCTGTGAAACCCTTGAAATAGAAAAACATTTGAATAACTTTAATCGTGAAGATGACTACAAATTAGCCAATCTTGGAATAATCTAATTCATAATTTTAAGCGTTGATTTTTCAAATTTCGGTTCCTTATTGTTTATTTCTTTCTCCCCCATTATCAATAATTTTAATATTTTTAATAATAACCTAACTTATTTCCTTTAATAATCTTCGTTATAAAATTTCCCTTACCTTCTAATCTTTCCCCTTCATTTTTCCCGTTCCCTCTTCTCTATGCTTTAATTAATTAATTAAAAAAATTATTATTTTTTTCCCCGAAGAAAAAATCTCAATTTCCATTAATATTTGAAAAGTACATGTTGTAAATGCTTAAGGAAGCATATGTAGTAGGTTGGGGTGACTCGCCTTTAAAAAATATAAGTACAAAAAACCCCTCATAGGGGGTGCTGATAATGATAACATATTTACATGTCAAGATATAGACAACTTAGTGTTCAATCAAGATATATATAAGATAGAGATCAATAAAGCCAAAAAACAGGCCCATTCAGGCCCCTATACTTTAATGTCAATATATGGCCTGTGGTAGTGTTGGTAATGTTTCCCGTCTAATAGCTCCTATATTAGCCATGTACCCTGAGGCTTGACAACAACCTCTTTGGAAAGCTGGTCGGAAACTTGATTGTGTTCATTGTAAATGTGGTGAGAAACAATGGTATCAAATTGGGCCTTTAAACGAAGTGCATCATCCAATATGTGTCTCAATGAGAATGCATGACATATAGATGTGTTGTTGAACCAAGTTATAATGATCTTAGAGTTCCCAAAAATTCGCAGATGCCTACATTGTTTCTCTAATGCAAATTGAAGAAGATATCTGAGGGTGATCAATTAAGCAAAATTATTTGTCCCATTGCCCAGTCCCATCTGGATTTTGAAGAGGTGAGTATCAGAAAGATATAAAATGGCTCCCCCGCATCCCATCATTTAAAAAATTATTATTGTCAAATCATTGTTTTTATTTAATTCTTTACTTAAATCAATATTTAATAATTAATATTAAGTTCTTTATTTACGATAATTATCTTTTTTTTTTTTTTTCAAATTATATTGCCAATCATAGATTTAATCAATATTTATATATTTCATTTTTGTCAAAATATATATTTTTCTCTATTATATAAATTTATTTATATTTCATTCAGTTAACTTAATAATAAAAATCTTCCCATAAATCCATTTATAATGTTTAATTTTAAAATGGCTTATTTATTGATTTTCATTATTTTTTAATTGTCCATTAGATTCTATGGTTCATTGTTGGCCTTATGTTTTTTTTTGGTTTAGTAATTCCGATGGCTTTCACTATTACCACTTTTATAACCCTATATGTTTACTAGTTTCTAATCACTTGGGTTTCTTAGTCCCTCAAAATGAGTAAGATAAGTAAAGTGTCCACCTGAAACATTGAAAAGTAACCTCAATCCAATAATGAAATCCAAAAATAAAAACATATATAATACAATAACGAAATCCAAAAATAACCATAGGGGAGGGACGCCATTACCTGTGTGCCCTCCCCGCCACCTCGCCTACTGCCATGTGATATGCATGAAATTGGTACTACAGTTGTCCATCATGGAGGTCCATGTGTTGTGCACTGTGTCCAGGGGTTAAAACACCGTTCCACGCCGTCTTTAGGGTTGATTCCGTGTCATTTGTGCGATGTGTTGTTTGCCGTTTGTTTCTCTGTTCGGGTCCGGTTGTTGGGCGAAGCCCTCTACTGAAGATGGCGCGGGACGGCCCCAGAACCTGCACGCTTCGTCTGCCATGGTTGCGCTGATGTCCGCCATTGTTCGAGGTTACGCGTCCATGGTTGGAACAGGGTTTCTGGCTTTCTTGTGGTTTTCCTCCTGGATTTGTTGGCCATTCTAGACCGTCGGTGGTTTAGGGTTTCTTTGGTGGTGGTTTAATTCGCGGTTTTAGTTGTTTGGGGAGAAGCCAGTAGCAATTTTAGCTAGTTCGAGGTCGAAGGTTTTTTTAACAGGTAATTGCAAGTTTTTCTGTTTTTTTGTTGGTTTTTTTTTGTTGTCTAATGGCTAATTTCCAACTCGTTGTAGGTGTGGCGAGCTCTGGAGAAGGTCTGGTGAAGTTGTGGCGACCATCCATGGCTTCTATCCAATAGGATTTTAATCCTACTAGCTATTTCTATGTGTTTTTCAACACAAAACACTTTATTGGAATTTTTGTTAACTTTGCATGGCAGGTTTTGAGGGTTTAGGGTTTTGCAGGTTAGGGGTTTAGGGTTTAGTGTATTTAACTTATTTTGTTCTTTCTTTGGTCTCTAAATTCAAGCTGTAGTAGGACTATTTGCATGTTTACCTACATAGTGGCTTACAGTGTTCACTGTGGCTGCTGCCGTGAGTGTATTATCTTTTTTTGTTGTGAAAAACTTGGTGAGTGCGCATTTACCGCCACTGAAGAGGGCATGTTGGGCGTAATGGCAAGTCCCGCCACCATCACAAGGATGATGGTGACCACATCCAGCCCTGGATTTTCTTTCCCGTATTGCAGCGCTACTTATTCTGCAAGCGTCTTGGAAACCGGATATGCCTGCACAATTAGCCATTAAACAACACTGTTACACACTTGCAAGATGCGAGTTACTCACTATGGGTTATCCACAATTGCAAGTTTTCAGGGAGAGGCAAAGCCCATAGTGAGGTTCGAGATTTTCTATGTTGAGCCATGGAAAAGAAAAAGAGCCAGTTGTAGTTTCCTCTTCTTCAGAGAGCAGTACCCTTATATTTGCTGCTGCAAATGCTTGTTAAGATGACATGGCTTCTTCTTCTGCTATTGATAAAGTTAATAGCAATACCAACACTCTACCAACAGTGGAAACCCTAGAAATTGATGTCATCCCTCATGACCACCAAAACCCTCCATCGCTTCCTCATGCCTCCACTTCCTTCTCTTCCGGCGTTCCAACTATTGTAACCCAAGGGATGCCTTACTCCTCTTCTAGCGTTCAAACGGTGTCTGTGCTGATGGTAGGGGTAGAAGGTATACTGATAAGAGCGACAGTGTTGACAGTGGATGCCTCTATAATGGTCTACTCTCAAATTGATTCTTCCAAATTTATCAGCTGAGTACTTCAATATTTAATCTTACACATCTTTCTTAACCCTGATCTATGAAGATAAATACAAAATACCAAGGTTAAGACAGATCTTGGGTACATTTTATTGGTTTCTTTCTTTGTATTGGTTTTCTATATATTTTATTAGCATTTCATGTAGCAGGGTTGTAATTCTTTCTATAGCTATGAATGCTAACAGTTCTTATGTTTATCTTAATTTTCAATTTTGATTTATTTAGCATAAAAAAGATAAAGAAATACCAAGGTCACATTGGACATAAACTATCTAATCTTTCATCATATTATTTTCCATTTTATTTGAACAATATTACATACGAGTGAAACATCTCTTCCATTGGATGCTATAATTTTCTCCGCAATTCCTATGTCCAGACCTCTTTGTCCTATTAAATTTATGCTATTGCTCTCCCCGCAATTCCTATGTCTGGGCCTCTTTGTCCAGTTAAATTTTTGCAAAAAAAGAAAAAAGTTGTTCCTTGTGTGTAGACCTGCTTGTCCAATTTATAAATTTATATAGACAATGTCTTCGACAGAAATCCGCCTGAACAACTTTTGCCAATGGATATACACAAGGAAAAACAAGTGAGGGTGTTTATCACTGCAAGGAACAAAGATGTGCGTAAAGGTTGTAGAATGAAAACAAACGCCTTTTCTATAAGATGCCTTCCCTTTACAGAAGTAGTGCATTTTATCAAAAATAAAATGTACGATAAGACAAGTGACACAGAGGAACAAATGGATTCTAGTCAAATCAAACAAGATAGTAGAGAATATGGTGGAATTCCAAAACTTTTCATTATACTAGCAGCATTTATACCTTGCAAGGAAGACATACAGAAAGCTTATCGTATAGAGATGGCAGAGAAAAAACAAATGGAATGCTATCTCACCTCTAAGTTTCTAACTATCTTCTATCCAGAGATAGTGAAAGATCCATTTCTTGACATCTGCTTATTTGTGGAAGATTTCAATATAGATTTGCTAATAAAAAGAGCACTAGTCACTAAAGACGCAAAGTGTTTGTCACTAAAGACATAAACATTACTGCAAGGGTATATGAAAATCCGTTGCCAAGACATCGGGGAATAAGATTCAAAATAACAAAGGATAGTCAAATTGAAAAGTTGTTTTATAAAATTTATATAAGATATACCTCAGTTCTCATGATTGATTCATTTAATTTCATTAATTTGGTAATTGCATGCAGGATATTCAAAAGATCAAAGGTTTAGTGAATTTAACGATACATTGCATATCCTCAAAGTATGCGTAATTCATTGAGAATTCTTAAACTCTATTCTTTATGACCCTGAGAATCTTGTAAGATTTCTACATTATAATAGACTATAGATGTTCCTTCTAAAATGGATTTTGGCTACAATTTCGCACACGTTATGAAATAAAACAACCTAGGTTGTAAGCCAAAATGTTTCTGTGACAAGAAAAAGATACAATCCATCCAAAATCCACATCATAATGTGGTTAGAACCAAAGACATATGACGCCCCTATTCTTTATGGCCCTAAGAATCTTGAGTGCCAAAACTCCCCGCGATACCTTCTTGAGCCAGGTAGGTTGGCCTACCAGTCAAGGGTTGATTAGGAAATGGTTGATTGCTGCCATATGATTGATTCCAATTTGCAGCTTCCAACCATGGAGGTATTGAGTACCCATACCTCACATT
>APFE030481853.1:154164-240772 GCA_000404065.3 Pinus taeda
TCCAAATCTAACTCGCACCTTGGAGATCGACTTAACTACCTCTCCAACCTATGCGCATAAGTCAAACTGCTATCATGAACTCGTCCTACTCCTTGGAAACTCATGCATGCTAAGGAAGACCTGACCCAGGTCTATCTTGACTAACGCACAAGTCAAGAAGACCTTTACTCGCTACTTTTCAACAAAGAAAATGTTATCATCCTCTTTAACATCGGGGTACAGCTATTTAATCTTAAAAATAATCTGGAGAATTGCTTCTAAAATAGCTCATGATATGGCAACAACATATAATATAAAACATATCCTGTTTCTTGCTAATGAAGAATACATGAGCTATAGCATTAGTGTGGAACATTAAAACTCTAAATTTCACGAATTCTTCTTAAACTTGATGTGGTTCCAATAATTAGAAATAGGTGATATTTCGGCAGGTAAATCAGCACCTCAGAGTTCAAACCAAGGGGATCTTGATAAAGTCTGACTAAAGTTCTGTATTAGTGGAATTCAAGCAATGGAAAAAAGATAAGCTTGTTTATGAGGCGGAGGAAGTTATTCTTAATATTTCAGATTCTATAATTGAGGAGATCGAAAGATTTTCTTGTAGCATTATGCACTAATCTCATTTTCCCCATTTTTTCATTGGACGACAAATGTTAGAAGAATGCACCTTCACAATAGGTCAGTTTTTTTTTTGCCTTCTCAGATGAAATTATATCTGTTACCTTTGACTATCTTACAGATCCAACAATAAAAAATTGAAATTAACTCGTTTGTACAAACTCCCAAAGCAAATGGGATTATCATAGATTTTCTAGCAAAATTGCAAGAGCATGCCTAGGTAAGATGCATTGCTTCCAATTTTATATTTTGGCCTTATCATATGCCCATCGTCATTGGTGTTGAGATTAAACAGGTTTCTTCAAATGGGCATTAAAAAGGCATTCAATTTTTTGTACATTGAATTGTATATTAATATTTATTATGGACTTTTTGATATGAACTATAACATGTCTGTTATCAAATTCTTAGCATTGCTATATTCCAACATTTTTATTATTGTTTATACTGTAATATGTAATAAGTGAAGGACTTTTGATGGGCATCTGTGATTGTAGGTGATGCTTGTATTGGTTGTATTCAATCCTCAACCCACCTAAAGACAAAGGCAGAGTGGACTTAGGATTGTGAACTTATATTAGTGAAAAAAGCTTCTACAATTATTGAAAGACAAGTTAATCAAGTAAACATACATATCGCACTAATAGAAGTGAACCCCGCAGTTAGTGTGGAGGTGACATTGTTACTTCTTTTTTATAATGTTTTGTGATCGTCTATCTCATCTCCATTAAATAAAAAATTACTTTACATCCATCTGTCCTGTGATCTATTAAGTGAATTTCAAGGTTTTCAATCGCTTTAGGTGCGTCTATCTCATCCCCATTAAATAAAAAATTACTTTACATCCATCTGTCCTGTGATCTATTAAGTGAATTTCAAGGTTTTCAATCCCTTTAGGTGCTTAATGAATCTCTAAGCTTAATATGTATCTATATGTTACTTTACCACATCTTTGACCTGTGGAATAGCCTTGGGTAACCGATTAATCCTCTTATTTTTGATGACAACAGAATCTAATTATTCAATGTTCCTTATTGTCACCGGATCAAGATCGGAAGCCATACCACTAAATGGCAAATGCCCTAGTTAATGCCAGCTTCAATTCATTTTAATGCTTAAATGCCCTAGTTAACACCAGCTTCAATTCATTTGAATGCTTAGATGTCCTAGTTAACACCGGCTTCAATTCATTTGAATGCTTTAGAACCTCCAGTTCCATGTGTTTAGTGCTATTTTTTCACCATAGCAAAGCTCTTTACTAGCCAATGTACCAGCAATAGCTGCTGGGTTTGAACTGAACACTACATGTCGTTCTAGGCAGTGTCTCTCTGTAAGTCTTCTAATAGAAATGTTATATAATTCTTGGATTCTTATTGAGAAAACTGATTCTTGTATGATTTTCAAGACAACCCTTTTCAGCCTTACAGAAACAGTGAAGTGGATATGTTTGTGTTCAAATTTGAAACTTAAATCGGATAATTGAATACAAATGTATGTAATAAACAAATTATTTTCATGCACATATAAAAATGGTCCTCCCATAGTAAAAAGGACCCAATTTTCAAGATCCTCCATCATAACATGATTATACATTTCATGTATAATGTTTTGAAAGTCATAACTGCAAGAGCCCTGTGGTTGCAATATACAACTTAAAGAAGTCACTTTGGTTGTAAAAAAAGCCCCTTCACTAGAGAGGTAAAAGTCTTGATTTGCATGCCTCTCTTGTAGATTTCAATGTATGGTTATATAATCTGATTTTTAATTCGGAGATTTTGCAGGCAAAAAGCTCATGAGATGGCAGTGAAATATACTATAAACCGTATGTTTATCTAAATTAAGAACACATCAGCCATAGCATTGGCATGGAACCGCTGTGTTATATAACTCTGTATTTATGCTCTATCTTGATGGATCCAATGACATGACCAATGGGATCTCCATCAAATTTGATGGAAGTTCCATGTTAGTGGACCTCAAGTATTCGGCAAATTTTAAATTAGTATATGTGATGGACTAAGCTAATGTTATACTCTAGATGCAATGATAGTGGAGATCTAATAATTTTGTGAGTATCGTACTATTAGGAAAGAATGTCATTTTCCAATCTGACCTTAAATAGATCCAAAGTAAACATAGATTTGTATGCCCGTTTGCCACATCATTGATCTATGGATTAGCCATGGAGTTACCTATTAACACGTATATCTAATGACAATAGAATCTTATTATTCAATGATGCTTTTTAAATGAACAACAAAAGCCACAACTCCGTATTGCGTTTGCTCTTCACTAAATAATGTGACATTGATCTATGGATTCAGGGTTAGAAGTTGACGGGCAAATTGCCCGTCATGGGGTGATTTGCCCTTCAAATACAGGTTAAAGAATTACAAAACTGTCAAAAATCTGTTTTGAAACCAAGAAAACAGGTTAGAAACTCTGAAAAACTTCAAATTTGACAGGCTGATCTTTTTTGAAATTCCAACCCTGTATGGATTAGCCATGGAGTTACCCATTAACACTTGTGTATCTAACGACAATAGAATCTTATTATTCAATGTTCCTTTTTCTAAATGAACAACAAAAGCCACACCTCCGTATTGCATTGATTTTCACTAAATAATGAGCCATTGATTACTATCAGCAATCAACCTAGTTCTACCTGCCACTCTAGGCAATCTCTTATTGCATTACTTCTAATAAGTCTCTTTCCATTATTTTGACTCAGAAGGCTGATTTTAAATTGTTCTTTTCTACAAAACAATTTACAAATGTTACAAATAAAAATGTCCACATTAAATTAGCATTAACATGTAAATCATGTTACAAATAAAAATGTCCACAATAAATTAGGATTAACATGTAAATCAAAGTTTTAAGTTAATAATATAATAAAAGCAAAATGTGGAAGAAGCATCTAGATATTGATTTAAAATCCCTCACATATTCACATTTTCTTTAAAATCTACTTTCTTTCATTGGAGTGTCATTGTCAATCTCCAAATTGGTTTCACCAATTTCAATATTAATTTAAAATACCCCACATAGTCACATTTTCCTTCGAATCTATCTTCTTTCATTTGAGTTTCATTCTTAATCACCAAATCAGTTTCAGTGATTTTTATATTAACTTTTCTGGTAATGGACTATTGCCATTTTTTACTTAACTTTTCTGGCAATGGACCATTGCCATTTTTTACTTAACTTTTCTGGCAATGGACCATTGCCATTTTTTAATTAATGATGCAAAGGTTAGTGTATTTTCTAAGGCTTCAAACATTATGCCTATGGATGGTATCTTAGGTGACTATTTTGATGGGAAAAAATCAAACATATAAGTATCCAGATAATTATTCAATGAAAACGTAGAATATTAGAACTTTGTTTTTGACCATTATTATCAATACAAATATAATTTATATAAAAAATAAATAATTATTAAAATATAAATTGGTCATTTGATGAATTATATATATTTTAAAAGAATAGCCACTGAAAAATACTTTGGCAAGGGCATCTTTCCAATGTAACTTATGTAATAGTTAAATCTCAATTATGTACATCAAGATAAGTCTCTCAAGTGTTACTTGGGTACTCTAAAATATTCTTATAATAATATTTTATTAGAAATATAAATAATATTGTCTTTCCATAGGTTTTAATGAATGAGTATGTTAAATCAACAAGGCCATATTTTCAAAATTACAAAAAAATAATGAAAACATTGTAAATTAATTAGACTTTAATGAATGAGTACTTTAAATCAACAAGGCCATATCTTTCAAAATTACAAAAAATCTATGAAAACATTGTGTATTAATTTAATAGACTCTCTGACCTTAATTAAAACTCTCTTATTGATGGTTTATTGGCTCAACTAAAGTGGGTAGTTTATATATACACCACCAAGGTTTGAGTCATATAAAGTGGCATTCTTGTTTGTGTTGGTACAAAATAACAATTTGAGTTAGATACAAATATTTGGTGACATGGGCATAATAGTTATCCCACTTAAAGCTAACATGCCAAAGTTCTTTTAATTAAATAGTGATAATAGTAATATATACTCTTATTAGCGGTTTCTAATTAAATTCAACTAAATTTATTAATGTTAATGTTTTCCTATAATGTTAAATCTATGTGCATTAGCCTCATTGTAGTAGGAATTTAGTAGTTACCAAAAAAACATTTAAAGTCTAAATCCATAAGACGCAAAGGGAAAATGACCATAAATAAACTATTTGAGGATTTAGTCATAAGAAATATTTCCAAGTCATCCTTCAATGGTGTATTGGACCTTTTTTTTGAATTGGCCCACATGTAAGGTAGTATGGAAAAACATTATGACTTGCCTAGATCCATCTTAACCTTGGATCTATCAAGTGTTGAGAGGGATCAAACCTCTTATTTTTTAGTGCAAAACTTGAGGAAAATTTTGCACCTCAAAAGATTTGTTTTCTCTCGACACTTGATAGATTTAGAGTTAAGATGGATCTAGACTAGTTATATATTAAATGAGATTAACCATAAGATAGTTTTAAATTATAAAATATTATATCAAGAAATATATTATCAAGCTTATGTTGTTTTAAACCTAATTTATGATACTTCAACCAGTAAATAAAAATGATATTAAAAAAGTTTAACATCTTAAATATATTAAATGATACATATAAATTATAAAATAATATATTTATTATACCTAACTTTGGTGGTTATAACCTATTCATATAAATTATATATTATAATAAACATTATGTATGTTAAATTAAATTAAAGTTAAGATAGTTGTAAATTATAAATTATTATTATTTTATTTTAAATAATTTGACAAGTCAAACATTACATATTGTATTATAGCCAATCCTAGGGTGTAGATAGGACTTACTAGTTTTCAACCTCAAATTTGAACAACACATAAACCAAACAATACAAAAAGACCCATACAAGTTAGTACCTCCATGCCCACTCCCATCACTATCCAACCCAAAAATATGTTGTCTTGAAAACCCTCTTTTCTAGAGTCATCGCATCTCTGATCCCCAATTTCTATCCCAAGAGAAATCTTATCTTAAAAAAACCCTTAAAGACAATGGTTATGCCTCCAACCAAATCAATTAAGCTTTCCATGCAACTTGAAGTCCTTCCTTCGAAAAGCCTCCAACCCTCCCCCCTTAGAGCCATGATCTCCCT
This sequence comes from Pinus taeda, assembly GCA_000404065.3. Taxonomy (NCBI): domain Eukaryota; kingdom Viridiplantae; phylum Streptophyta; class Pinopsida; order Pinales; family Pinaceae; genus Pinus; species Pinus taeda. The sequence goes on from APFE030481853.1 coordinate 159,979, forward strand.
TCTCTACATAAAAGGAACCATGGATCACATCTCTAAATTTTTGGCCAAGAAAAACATTAAAACTCTATTTAAACCTTTCAAGACTTTAAAGCAATTATTTATATCTCCCAAATATCAATTGGATCCATGCCCATGTTATCATTCTTATATAGGCCAAACTAGTAGATCCATTAAAACTCATCTAAAAGAATACATGACAAATACATGTCATAATCATTGTTCTAAATTTGTCATCGATGAACATTCCTTCAAATCCAAACATTTCATGTGCTTTCTATTCCACTCGAAAATCCTCAACCCTACTCCTTTCTATTCCACTCGGATTATCTGTGAAACCCTTGAAATAGAAAAACATTTGAATAACTTTAATCGTGAAGATGACTACAAATTAGCCAATCTTGGAATAATCTAATTCATAATTTTAAGCGTTGATTTTTCAAATTTCGGTTCCTTATTGTTTATTTCTTTCTCCCCCATTATCAATAATTTTAATATTTTTAATAATAACCTAACTTATTTCCTTTAATAATCTTCGTTATAAAATTTCCCTTACCTTCTAATCTTTCCCCTTCATTTTTCCCGTTCCCTCTTCTCTATGCTTTAATTAATTAATTAAAAAAATTATTATTTTTTTCCCCGAAGAAAAAATCTCAATTTCCATTAATATTTGAAAAGTACATGTTGTAAATGCTTAAGGAAGCATATGTAGTAGGTTGGGGTGACTCGCCTTTAAAAAATATAAGTACAAAAAACCCCTCATAGGGGGTGCTGATAATGATAACATATTTACATGTCAAGATATAGACAACTTAGTGTTCAATCAAGATATATATAAGATAGAGATCAATAAAGCCAAAAAACAGGCCCATTCAGGCCCCTATACTTTAATGTCAATATATGGCCTGTGGTAGTGTTGGTAATGTTTCCCGTCTAATAGCTCCTATATTAGCCATGTACCCTGAGGCTTGACAACAACCTCTTTGGAAAGCTGGTCGGAAACTTGATTGTGTTCATTGTAAATGTGGTGAGAAACAATGGTATCAAATTGGGCCTTTAAACGAAGTGCATCATCCAATATGTGTCTCAATGAGAATGCATGACATATAGATGTGTTGTTGAACCAAGTTATAATGATCTTAGAGTTCCCAAAAATTCGCAGATGCCTACATTGTTTCTCTAATGCAAATTGAAGAAGATATCTGAGGGTGATCAATTAAGCAAAATTATTTGTCCCATTGCCCAGTCCCATCTGGATTTTGAAGAGGTGAGTATCAGAAAGATATAAAATGGCTCCCCCGCATCCCATCATTTAAAAAATTATTATTGTCAAATCATTGTTTTTATTTAATTCTTACTTAAATCAATATTTAATAATAATATTAAAGTTCTTTTATTTAAGATAATTATCTTTTTTTTTTTTTTTCAAATTATATTGCGCCAATCATAGATTTTAATCAATATTTTATATATTTCATTTTTGTCAAAATATATATTTTCTCTATTAATATAAAATTTATTTATATTTTTCATTCAGTTAACTATAATTAAAAATCTTCCCCATTAAAAATCCATTATAATGTTTAATTTTAAAATGGCTTATTTATTGATTTTCATTATTTTTTAATTGTCCATTAGATTCTATGGTTCATTGTTGGCCTTATGTTTTTTTTTGGTTTAGTAATTCCGATGGCTTTCACTATTACCACTTTTATAACCCTATATGTTTACTAGTTTCTAATCACTTGGGTTTCTTAGTCCCTCAAAATGAGTAAGATAAGTAAAGTGTCCACCTGAAACATTGAAAAGTAACCTCAATCCAATAATGAAATCCAAAAATAAAAACATATATAATACAATAACGAAATCCAAAAATAACCATAGGGGAGGGACGCCATTACCTGTGTGCCCTCCCCGCCACCTCGCCTACTGCCATGTGATATGCATGAAATTGGTACTACAGTTGTCCATCATGGAGGTCCATGTGTTGTGCACTGTGTCCAGGGGTTAAAACACCGTTCCACGCCGTCTTTAGGGTTGATTCCGTGTCATTTGTGCGATGTGTTGTTTGCCGTTTGTTTCTCTGTTCGGGTCCGGTTGTTGGGCGAAGCCCTCTACTGAAGATGGCGCGGGACGGCCCCAGAACCTGCACGCTTCGTCTGCCATGGTTGCGCTGATGTCCGCCATTGTTCGAGGTTACGCGTCCATGGTTGGAACAGGGTTTCTGGCTTTCTTGTGGTTTTCCTCCTGGATTTGTTGGCCATTCTAGACCGTCGGTGGTTTAGGGTTTCTTTGGTGGTGGTTTAATTCGCGGTTTTAGTTGTTTGGGGAGAAGCCAGTAGCAATTTTAGCTAGTTCGAGGTCGAAGGTTTTTTTAACAGGTAATTGCAAGTTTTTCTGTTTTTTTGTTGGTTTTTTTTTGTTGTCTAATGGCTAATTTCCAACTCGTTGTAGGTGTGGCGAGCTCTGGAGAAGGTCTGGTGAAGTTGTGGCGACCATCCATGGCTTCTATCCAATAGGATTTTAATCCTACTAGCTATTTCTATGTGTTTTTCAACACAAAACACTTTATTGGAATTTTTGTTAACTTTGCATGGCAGGTTTTGAGGGTTTAGGGTTTTGCAGGTTAGGGGTTTAGGGTTTAGTGTATTTAACTTATTTTGTTCTTTCTTTGGTCTCTAAATTCAAGCTGTAGTAGGACTATTTGCATGTTTACCTACATAGTGGCTTACAGTGTTCACTGTGGCTGCTGCCGTGAGTGTATTATCTTTTTTTGTTGTGAAAAACTTGGTGAGTGCGCATTTACCGCCACTGAAGAGGGCATGTTGGGCGTAATGGCAAGTCCCGCCACCATCACAAGGATGATGGTGACCACATCCAGCCCTGGATTTTCTTTCCCGTATTGCAGCGCTACTTATTCTGCAAGCGTCTTGGAAACCGGATATGCCTGCACAATTAGCCATTAAACAACACTGTTACACACTTGCAAGATGCGAGTTACTCACTATGGGTTATCCACAATTGCAAGTTTTCAGGGAGAGGCAAAGCCCATAGTGAGGTTCGAGATTTTCTATGTTGAGCCATGGAAAAGAAAAAGAGCCAGTTGTAGTTTCCTCTTCTTCAGAGAGCAGTACCCTTATATTTGCTGCTGCAAATGCTTGTTAAGATGACATGGCTTCTTCTTCTGCTATTGATAAAGTTAATAGCAATACCAACACTCTACCAACAGTGGAAACCCTAGAAATTGATGTCATCCCTCATGACCACCAAAACCCTCCATCGCTTCCTCATGCCTCCACTTCCTTCTCTTCCGGCGTTCCAACTATTGTAACCCAAGGGATGCCTTACTCCTCTTCTAGCGTTCAAACGGTGTCTGTGCTGATGGTAGGGGTAGAAGGTATACTGATAAGAGCGACAGTGTTGACAGTGGATGCCTCTATAATGGTCTACTCTCAAATTGATTCTTCCAAATTTATCAGCTGAGTACTTCAATATTTAATCTTACACATCTTTCTTAACCCTGATCTATGAAGATAAATACAAAATACCAAGGTTAAGACAGATCTTGGGTACATTTTATTGGTTTCTTTCTTTGTATTGGTTTTCTATATATTTTATTAGCATTTCATGTAGCAGGGTTGTAATTCTTTCTATAGCTATGAATGCTAACAGTTCTTATGTTTATCTTAATTTTCAATTTTGATTTATTTAGCATAAAAAAGATAAAGAAATACCAAGGTCACATTGGACATAAACTATCTAATCTTTCATCATATTATTTTCCATTTTATTTGAACAATATTACATACGAGTGAAACATCTCTTCCATTGGATGCTATAATTTTCTCCGCAATTCCTATGTCCAGACCTCTTTGTCCTATTAAATTTATGCTATTGCTCTCCCCGCAATTCCTATGTCTGGGCCTCTTTGTCCAGTTAAATTTTTGCAAAAAAAGAAAAAAGTTGTTCCTTGTGTGTAGACCTGCTTGTCCAATTTATAAATTTATATAGACAATGTCTTCGACAGAAATCCGCCTGAACAACTTTTGCCAATGGATATACACAAGGAAAAACAAGTGAGGGTGTTTATCACTGCAAGGAACAAAGATGTGCGTAAAGGTTGTAGAATGAAAACAAACGCCTTTTCTATAAGATGCCTTCCCTTTACAGAAGTAGTGCATTTTATCAAAAATAAAATGTACGATAAGACAAGTGACACAGAGGAACAAATGGATTCTAGTCAAATCAAACAAGATAGTAGAGAATATGGTGGAATTCCAAAACTTTTCATTATACTAGCAGCATTTATACCTTGCAAGGAAGACATACAGAAAGCTTATCGTATAGAGATGGCAGAGAAAAAACAAATGGAATGCTATCTCACCTCTAAGTTTCTAACTATCTTCTATCCAGAGATAGTGAAAGATCCATTTCTTGACATCTGCTTATTTGTGGAAGATTTCAATATAGATTTGCTAATAAAAAGAGCACTAGTCACTAAAGACGCAAAGTGTTTGTCACTAAAGACATAAACATTACTGCAAGGGTATATGAAAATCCGTTGCCAAGACATCGGGGAATAAGATTCAAAATAACAAAGGATAGTCAAATTGAAAAGTTGTTTTATAAAATTTATATAAGATATACCTCAGTTCTCATGATTGATTCATTTAATTTCATTAATTTGGTAATTGCATGCAGGATATTCAAAAGATCAAAGGTTTAGTGAATTTAACGATACATTGCATATCCTCAAAGTATGCGTAATTCATTGAGAATTCTTAAACTCTATTCTTTATGACCCTGAGAATCTTGTAAGATTTCTACATTATAATAGACTATAGATGTTCCTTCTAAAATGGATTTTGGCTACAATTTCGCACACGTTATGAAATAAAACAACCTAGGTTGTAAGCCAAAATGTTTCTGTGACAAGAAAAAGATACAATCCATCCAAAATCCACATCATAATGTGGTTAGAACCAAAGACATATGACGCCCCTATTCTTTATGGCCCTAAGAATCTTGAGTGCCAAAACTCCCCGCGATACCTTCTTGAGCCAGGTAGGTTGGCCTACCAGTCAAGGGTTGATTAGGAAATGGTTGATTGCTGCCATATGATTGATTCCAATTTGCAGCTTCCAACCATGGAGGTATTGAGTACCCATACCTCACATTTGCACTACCGACCCCTGCATTAAGTGGAGGTGTGTAATGAGCATACATAGAATTGACACCAACTCTGGTAGGAACAAGGCAAGTGGGTAAACCCTCAGTTTGATAGTGAGGCACTTGAATGTTTATGAGATCTTGGAATAATGGTGTATTATCTACAATGAAGTCCAATGAGTTTGAAATAATCCTAGTTTCATAAGCTATTCTTGTATCATTGATCATCCCTTGTTCCTTTTCAAGCATTTGTTGTGCCTTTCGTTTTTCCTTTTCCTGTCTTGCCATTTGTTTTTGTTGGTCCTTAACTTGCTTTGCTTTATCTCTTTCAATCCTTTCATCCGCTCGATGTTGCGCTGCAACAATCCTTGCTGCCTTCTTCTCCTTGACTAGATCCTTCTTTTTCTGTTTTAATTCTTGCATTTCAAATATATATATATATATATATATATATATATATATTTTTTTTTTTTTCAGACTCAACTAACAGGTTTATATAGTCCTCTGAGGTGAGTAACTGTGAGCTTCGGCCCAGACGAAGACTACTCGGTGCACCTTGCTTTTTTTTCATTGATACTCTCTCTACTAGTAGCTTTAGGAACCGGCCAAGTGTCTTCTCCACCCTCCCACCTGCATGTCAATGCTTGGTACTTCCCTTTCAGTATCTGATGGAACTGATTGAACTAAATCATTATCTTCATTTGATGCATCATCATGTGCTTCATCTTCTTCCATTGATCTATTATACACACAAAAAATGAACAATTTCACTATTCAAGCTTGGTACTTCCGTTTCAGTATCTGATGGCACTGATTGAACTATATCATTATCTTCATTTGATGCCTCATCATGTGCTTCATCTTCTTCCATTGATCTATTATCCACACAAAAAATGAACAATTTCACTGTTCAATTTTGCTGGTTGTGAGGGCATGTTCATGCTTTCTTCATTGGTTGTTGAGACACTATGTGCATTCATATTAATCATTACTTCTGCTAGCCATGAAGGTGGGGTTACTTGGCTTGGCAATGTCAATTGGTCATTGTCAACTGCATGTTCAACAATGTCATTAACAATATCAGCAACCGGAGTTTCATGTTCTTGAGTTGGTGGAACGATCTCCATGTTACTGCGAATTTGTTCATGGTTATATTGTGTTTCACATACAGTGTCATCATCTTCAGCATATAAGTGTCCTTGAGATAGGGAAATCATATTACCAGCTACAACAACATCATCTTGGTCATCTACTTCTTGCACTTCAACACTTGTTTGGGCATTCCCTTCTTCTTGACCATCCACATGAAACGCTTGGCTACAACTAGTATCATGCATAAGAGCATCATAGTTCAGTGGCCAGATTCCTGTCCTCCTAAAGCCAGCCTTGATATTTGATGGTGTCCAAGCCCTTTTAAAAGCTTTACTTGCAAGCTCTGCTAGCTCGAACCTTTTCACCTCAACCCCTGGATTCTTTGCCATCCATGCACAACGCTCCAACCTGAAATGGCCAAACACACTAACATCAAGGGGTTGCAGTCTGTGAGTGGTATGAGCGGGCAATGTCAACAGGTCGATGCCTAAATTGTTTGCTTCCTCAATTGTTTGTACAACCATGTGGCTCCCATGGCCATCTAATATCAATAAGTGTCTGTTATTAGGCAAGATGCCACTTGGTACTGATGCATCAAAGTGAAAAAGCCAACTTAGAAACAGTGCTTTAGTCATCCATGCATGGGGATGTGCAGCCATGCATGCACCGGGTTCACAGTTTTGTATATAGTTTTTTAGTGGATTTTTACCTTTGAATAGATAAAATCCTAGGATTGAAGTACCAATTGCATTGACACAACATAAAATAGTTATCCACTCCCTGCTCTTAGGAAAAATCTTTGGCACATTTCGGTTCCCTCTCTTGGTAATTACCTGCATGCCACAATTCCTCCCTCCCTGTAAACTTGTTTCATCACAGTTCCATATATGGTATGCTCCATAAGAATGTTTATTGTAAGCACTAGAAAGTGTGTCATAGAACTTTTGCACAATTGCAGGGTGCAAATTTAATGCTTTGTCTCTGTCAAGGCCCTCAGCAGTACGCAATACAAGTTCTGGGTGCCTTTTTTTAAACCCAAACCACCATGATTTACCAGGAAACCTATCTTTGAATGGGTTTGGCCTCCCTTGACAGATTTGAGCAATTGTGGATTTGAGTTGTATCAACTCTAGCTCATGTCCCAATTGGGCCATCTCTTTACACCACTCAACCACCTCGGCCTCCTCCTCCTCAGTCATAACTGTAAGAGGCCCTCTACGTTTTGTATGATTCAGTGCATTTAACCAATAATGTATTGATAAGGGAGGAATACCATTTTTTTTTGCAGATGCCCGAACTGAGTATCCATTAAACTCTATGTCGTCAATTACAACTAACATTTGTTCTTTTGTCCATCCTCTTATAGCACTGTTCTTTTTAGTTGAACTTGCCCTTTGGACTATTGTTGATGGTGGCTCTGTGGCTGATGGTGTGTTAACATCAGCTGCCGTCACATGGTCATCTTCAACAATGTTCCCTGGTGCATTGTTGACATTGACATCAACTGTCTTGTCCTCATCAGACGATGTGCATCACAGCTGCGCACCCCTTGTCACTCTCCTGCCACTTCTCCTTGTATAAGCAGCATAACTTTCTTTTGCCATAGATGCAACAACCTGTAAAATTATTGCATGCATTTAGACATTAGAATATTTGTAAATTATGCTTTCATACAAGGCAAAAATACTTCTGCTTTATTACACGAAATTATCAACATGTATGTTAGTATCCTTGAAAAATCAAATATACAGAATCATGTTGTTCTATGTCTTCAAAATTACCAGTGATTGTTGTTTTGATAACTTGTCTTTACACTTGAAATACCATGACTGTATTGATTGGTTTTGTTATGCATTCCCCAGCAGAGCTCTTGTTCGGTTTGACTACTTAAAATATTGTTTTGTTGTTTGTTGTTTTTTTGTTGTTTTGTTGTTTTCTGTAAGTGATTGGTTGACATTGGTATATGTATTATTACAGAAATTGAAGATTACAAATAGAGTTCATGCCTCAGCGTCCCTTTCTCCAAACCTGTCCTTTGACCACATCCCTACGTTTCTACTGCAGTGATGTGACTGGATGGAAATGGAAGAAAACTTAGATTTTTAGTAACAACGAAATAGGCAACCAAAAGCCAAATTATCTTGAGTTTTCTAGCTTAGTCGATTTTGATTATTACATTTTGAGTCTCTCCATTGACCTTTGTTCACCTATTTACACAGTGTTTTAGCTAAGGCATAAGCAAGAGAAATGTGCACATATATTTTGTTTCACTTTGTCTCGTATCATTTGCTAGTGATATTGCACATGCTAGCATCATTAGAACCATGGCTATGGCTAAGGAAGAATTTCCTTCACATTTAGTTACTCTATTGATCACAACTTGTGATGTTTTGGTTATCGGTAGTTATGTGCATAAAAGCCCTTGAATCCATGCTTTCATTATGCAGAGAAAGAAATGCTCGATAATGGGGTAACTGAAATAAAGGAAAAGTTGGATCATGTTTCCAAGAAATCTTCTCAATTATAATATTTCATAGATTTTGACTCCCAAAAAATCGAATTGCATTACTTCACAGTCTCTCATTGCAAATTACAACTTTCTTTTGCCTCTGAAGATGGGTAGAAAGCTAGGAATAAGCAGGACAAAAAGCCAAGGAAAAGAGGAAGGCCTGTGACCAAAAAGTGAAAATATCCAAAGCTAGACAAACTTGATCCATGTAGCACAAAAACAAAACGATAGTTAGCACCCATAATCTGCATGACACACACAACATTGGTTTCCAGGTGATAGATCAAGATTAAAGTAAAATCTTGTCCTATAAGAATGTTTTTGACGTCCTTGGATTAAGCAAATAACGCCTTCAATTATATAAATCACAAAAAAATTTCCATATATGAGAAAATGAATATATAGAACTTGTTCAAGAAATGTACATTGGATGGGTTGGGGAACTTTTAAGATAACCTACAACAGTAACTATGGGTTGCAGAGTCGCTATCTACAGTTTGTAAAACTATACTGAAAAGGGATGATGATGATCATATTGATAGTGGGTTGGAAAAAGTGGTGAAGCTTGTTAGGTATGTGGGTAATAAATATGTGTTTTTTGAATTTTGCGGTGAAAAACTTTCTCGTAGATTGTTGTTCAATAATAAAAAGGTAATTGAAAATCATGAATGGAGTTTGTTGTCAAAGCTCAAGGTTTAGTGTGGTTCACAGCTTATATTCAAGATGGAGGTCATGGTCAATGATTTTGTCCTTAACCAAGAAATGCAAGCTACCTTTCATGATATTTCGAAACAACAGAATCATCTTACAATAGATTTCTCCCCTGCAGTGTTGAATATGGCGATGTGGCCAACCTACAAATGCTCCCAACTTAATCTGCCATCTCAAATGCTTACTTGTGTTGAGGTTTTTGAGCACTTCTATTCTACCCAACATAAAAATCGGAAGCTTACATGGATACATTCACTAGGCACGTGTGATATCATCTCCCACTTTGACCACAAGCATATAGACATGACAGTAACAACCTACCAAGCAGCTACGCTATTGTTGTTCAATGACTCCCAAAAATTGACTTATGAAGACATTAAATTTCTGTTGAATTTGCCAGATAAAGATGTTGAGAGATTGTTGCATTCACTTGCATGCAAAAATTACAAAATTACAAAATTCTTTTGAAGCAGGCACCCATCAAAACAATAGCTCCACATGATACTTTTGAATTCAATTTTGCTTTTACACATAAAACGGCTAGGATTAAGGTTCCACTTCCTAGCCTCGTGAATGAGAAGAAAAAAGTCACAGGGACGGTGGAAAAAGATAGAAAACCAACCATTGAAGCCGCCATAGTTCGTATGATGAAAAGTAGAAAGGCTTTGCATCATCAACGATTATTGAGTGAATGTATCCAACAACTTGAAGGCAGGTTCAAACCCAACATTAAATCACTGGAAAAAGGCATTAATGTTTTGAAAAGGGATTTCTTGCAACTAGACCAACAAGATCCCAATATATACATATACGTACCCTGATCAAAACTCCGCTCTTGTGGTGGTGGAGTTAATAAAATGTGGTCATGCATATGTTGATCATCAAATCAAGAAAAGTAAAGGAGTATAGAGTGGAAAAGATAAATTCCCCATGGAGAAATTGACCTATTGCAAAGTCTTTAATGTTGATTTATGAAATCTAAGTACTCTATTTTCCTTACTGTATGTTTTCATCTAAATGGACAACAATGTTTTCCTTACTGTATGTTTTCATCTTATAACTCGGTTCCCCTTAACAGTCTTTTCGTTACTATCTATTTTTGTCATATCCTTGTGGTTATATCTTGGTGCTCCTTAACAATATTTCCCTTGCAGTCTGTTTTTGTCTGGTCCTCCTAGTTATATGTCGACTCTTCTTAAGTAGTAGTCATTTGATTATGCTTTTCAATAAAATCTCGTCGGGCACATCAACGTCTATAAGTCTGAACATAGAAATAGAAATAAGGGAATTGTGAAATAGAACTTTAGGTTGTGTGTTTATTTTCATGAAAAGTGAAACTGAATTTGTAAGAAGGTGAATTGTGAAATAGAACTGTAGGCTGTGTGTTTATTTTCATGAAAGTGAAACTGAATCTGTAAGAATTGAAAATGTAAGAACTCTGCTAAATGAAAATAGAACTGTAAGAAGAATGTGTTGTAATTGATATAACTAACCTGGATATACTGGCAACTGTTTTGTGATGTTGTCTTCAAGTTCGTTGAATAGTTTGAAAGCATAAGATGCAACTTCAACAGTGGTTGAACTTCTTTTTATAGTTTTTGGCACTTGAATTTAATTGGTGGACATGGATTGCAATGGCTTCATTTTTAATGTGTGGTCTGGATTTAATTTGACGCGATTTAATGGTTGGGAATTTGTTATTTGCTGATTCATGTGTTTTGATATGTTTTAATGAGAAATAGAGTGAGTTGGGTGTCATTTATTGAACAAAGTGGGTTTAAATGTTATTGGGTTGGGTGTTATTTATTGAACATAGTGGGTTTAGTTGTTGAACAACACAGTAGTTATCACTGACATACATTCCCTTTTATTATGTGCAGGTATGGATATTTATTTGGGATACAAAGCTTTAATTCTGATGAGTGGGGGTTGAAGTGACTACTACTTTGTACTTCTGGAATAGACCATTTTGGAATCATTTATGGTTTTAGCTATTTTCTAGTTGGGTCAATATAGTTTGCACTCTTAAGTATTAAGATATTATTTATAGACAGTTGTGGGCCCAGTCAATGTATGGAGAAATTTTGGACATAAATTAGTACTTATTTATACTTAAGATTATTTATTTTTGTTTAAATATTGGTTGCAAAAGTCCCAATTCCTAATGGTTTGGTGGAACTAATACTATATCAATTAGTGGTCCTTGCACAACATTAAAAATCTCTCCCCATATATTACAATATAACCACTCATATAATACAACAATAATTACTCAATATCACTCTATTGATAAAGGTTATCTAAATAACGATCAGATTAATCCCAATAAACCACATATAACAGAGATGTAACATGCTCGCCTGCTTCTTCTGGAAACCCTCGGGAATCTCAAAATACATACAACAAATGCCTGGATGCTTAAACCATAGATCCCCTGGATATCTTTGCTAACCCTTTTCTAAAACTTCGCGCAAGCTAGATATTGTCCTAAATTCTGCTTCATTTGAAACATCGTTATGAACTTTTCTCTCTCTTTATAACTTTGTTTTCTTGCAGGCAAATCACGCATAATTCCAGCAGATCTCATTCCAGGAACACAAGGAATTTGTAACGCCAGATCCAATCGGTGGCTTTGTAGTTCGATGCGATGTAACAGTCGCCTGTACAATTGAAATCAAACAAACCTCTTTATTTTGTAAATACTCCAGAGTTGTGTTCATATCCATCTCCATTTGCCTTAAAACAGTCTTCTCAAACTCGATATTATCCTGTAATACTGACGAACCAACTTGACCCAGAGCGGCTGATGCGTGACTGCTACATACCTGAGGAAAACCACTGCTACATACCTGAGGAAAACCACTAAGGATTGCATCAGCGAACAAAGTAAAACACAGGTCAGTGTTCCACTAAAAGAGTAATTTCTCTACTTGTTAAAACTGACAATCAGGCGTGTACCTCAGCTGGAACATTCACAACTATAGACGCAACTACACCTGATTCACCAAGCTTTATCGTGCTCAAAACCTGCAAAACAGTAGAACAAAAGTTACTATTACAGGCTTCAAAATGCCAATCTTGCAAAAGATTCAGGTCGAAGTGAAAACCTTTAAAAGAGCCCGTGTCTTTCTGCATACATGAGGAAAAAGCAATTTAGCTAACATTCTACCTATTAAGATGCATCTCGCTGACTTTTTTTCCTAGCAGTTAAAGCAGATGATATATATCTGAGATAATTGTGCACTTAATTGCATATTTGTTCACTTAAAGCAGATAGGATATATTTGAGATAATTGCATTATGGTGTATTTGAATTTATTATTGAAATCACTGGACTATATTGGGTTTTATAAAATATTTTTAGTTTAATAGACTTTAAAATATCATATCATATTATATTATATATATTTTCTGCCCAAATTCAATACTGAAAAAAGTTTCATTCCAAATAATAACTCATGAATCAGATTAAGGAGATTAAAAATGTTTACATTCAATTTTTTTTTACATCTCCTCCATATTTTATAGAGTGTCTCTCCACGCAATAAATCTCTTTCAAAAAAGTCCAAAAATATTCTTGACATTAGTTTATCTGCCATGGAGTTGTGTATATATGAGACTTTTTGGAGTTTCTAGCGAATTTCTAGCCAGAAAAGAATTGTGTGTAATCTTTATTTGCGTTATTTAAACTGAAAAGAATTGTGGTGAAATCTTTATTTGCGTTATTTAAACTCGTTTTTTGAGTGCATATATGGCGCCTTTAAAATAATCCAAGCTCTTAACTAATATTTTTTCTATATTGTCCTCATTTGAACGTCCTTGAAGGGTTTTGAACTTAAGTATTTACATTAAGACAAGCCTAATCACATCATTGCTTGTCATTAAACCATAATTTCATGGAAAAGCTAACATTATCTTCCTCTTAATAAAAACACATTGGCTATTAACTATATTGTGTTCATAATGAGTCTCTAGAAACCTCTTCTTTAAGGTATCCCAAAAATTGAATACCTTTTTGACTTAAAGAGCTTCCACAAGGAGGAAGTATAAAGGCACATGATTTATTAACTCTATTATTAACTCTATTGGGTTCATAAGGAGTGTCTAGAAATCTCTTTTTTAAGGTGTCCCAAAAATTGAATACCTTTTTGACTTAAAGAGCTTCCACAAGAAGGAAGTTTTCACATTTTTGTAAAAAGAAAGCATCACAAAACCATATCAAAAAACCATTGTAAAACAAAATAATGTAAGGGATAGTTAACCACCTAAAAACACAAAACATTGATTGCAAAGTCCCATCACCTTGATTGCTTGAGGATACCTATAAAAACCTAATTATTATTTATGCAACAATTTTCATCATTTCTTTTATAAATATTTTATTGATTTATTTAAAGTAAATGATTTTTGTTTATGGTTTGTTAAATTGATACACCTAATATATTTTTCTAAAAGGAAAATTGGTGTTCACAATGATACATATGATTTAGATTCAGACAATTTTGATTTTTTTTTTTTGTTTAGATTAAGGTTTATTTAATTTCTATTCACTATTTCTCATTGATAAGTTTTTGTAAATTAACTTTACATAATTTTGGGATTTTGAGAGCTATTATATCTCAGAAGGTGTGTCAACTAACTAACGTCCTCGTTAGTGTAGTAGCTAATTTCTTTCTTTTGTATGACTGATTATATTGCTTGTCTTTTTTTGGAAATTTACTTGGAATTCATGATTGATTGAGTTATTTAGAGACACTTTTTCCTTTTCAATATAAGTGAATATTGCAATTCTGATGTTTCTAATTGTTGTTGGTTTTGATTTTCATGCCTACAATTTTTTTTTTTTTTTTTTTGTAAATTATGTTAATTCTATTATGGTACAAAAATTCAAAAACTTACAACGAGGCGAACCTCGGATAGCACCATCCTACAGAGATGGATTTTGCAGCATTGATAACCATATCCAGCCAGGCATTTTTCCTTCCCCAAGATTGGGAGACTTGCCTGCTGTTACAGAACTCTGACAGTGAGGAAAAAAGACCTGAAACCCATATATTTTCCAACATACAGACTCTTTAACCATAACCCGGAACCCCAAGACTGACTCAAAAAACATATTCCTGGACTCTATATTCCGCCATTGACGCAACATACATAAGCATATCATGAGAACTGTGGTTGTGCTGCTGTGGACTGGACAGAGAAACAACCTTACATATCGATAGAGCACTGAAAAAGACTCATGTCATTACCGAACAGATAAAGAAAAGACATTGCCATACCCGTCGCCCAATAACCCTGAGAACCGGTTCAGTGATCCACAGAGGTAGATGGCACCTCTTCCACCACTCTGCAAGCGTACGGATCCGGCTCGCTTGAGTCGGTGTGAGGCGCATCGTCTTCTGCAGGTGCGCTTGGACCGACCACGGCTCCTGCTGATGCCTCTGCCGAGTGATGCTACCCCTGCTCTAGAGCTAGAGGAAGAATTGCAGGACCGACCCTCTGTGCAGGAGACAAGGTTGGCTGATCCAGAACTGGAGCCAGAGGCCTGTGTTCCTCTGCCGCTAGCCCACGAACCTCATGCTCACATTTTTCAATTTTGACAGACACATAGTAAGTGTCGGAATCCAGAAGGCAGGGAAAGCTGAAGCGGGAGGAGGGATGGAAGCTGTGATTGCATGCCGGGGCTTGAGCTTGCCCTGGTCTTCTTCTGCGTCGGCGACGAGCACTGTTTGCGTCGTCCGACAACGAGTCAAAGGAACGAGGGATGGAGGCTCGACCTCTTGCCCCTCCCCGAGACCCACCACGGCGGCAACTTGCACGAAGCCTCTCCTTAGGCATTGCAGACCGGGGTGGACACAAAGGAGGCTGGAGGGATGCAGAAGAGACTGGGAATTATGCAGCGGAGGCGCAGAGGCACAGAAAGGCCAGAGGGCAACAGAAGGCACAGGTAATTGCAGGGGGGGATTGCTGTGACAAAACTGAGCAAACCGACGAGCAGACCAGGGAATGATGGAAGGCCCAGGAAAGAAAGCAGGACGAGGATTGATAGCAGGCCACCAGTAGCTGCAATCTAGCGCGGAGAGATGGGAGGGAAATGCCGGAAGCCGGCTTGTTTCTTTGCCCCTCCTTTCTCTCTGAACCTGCCACAGCACAGAATACCCAAACCAGATGTAAACCAGAACAATCCACAAGCGATACATTACCTTGCCGGAGCATCTGTCATTATAAGGAGAGGACCTGCGGTGTGCCATGTGCAAACCAGAGGCGTTCATTAGTTTCCCGGAGGGTGGAAATGCAGACCTCGCGCAAGGAGGGTAGGTCGAATCAGCTCGAATTCCGCGGAGGAAGCGTCTGGAGGGATTATTAACGCCGGGAGTTAATTGCCGCGTACAGGTGGCGGGCCTGGGCTGCCACTTGCCCAGTGGGAAGCCCGCCCCCGTACTGTTATACCCTGCTCGCACTCGCATCCGGGGTTCATGCCTACAAATATTACTTTTCTTTGTTTGCAATTATTGTTGGTTCTAATTTTTGTTCCTTTATTATGTCCCAAGGAGTTATATTTATGCCTAGAATATTTTTAGGATAGCCTAAAACATACATTTTTTCGAGTCAATAACATGCAATAGTTCTTAATCACTCCAGTAAATGACAACTGACAATGGAGAATTTATGAAAATGTTGTATAATCATGATTCGAATTTCCCAATAGATCGACGTAAAGGTTTGTCTCTTTTTATGCCATCACAAACTCTAAGTGGCAAGTACTCTACTAACATACAAGTATGGGATAAACAAAATTGAATGCAAGTTACTTAGAATGGCATCCTTGAATCACCTTATTCAGACAAACCATCAACTTTATTATCCTTCCAATTCATAATCATATATGTGAATAGTGAATTTGACCTCCATTATATTCTCTTTGCCAACCTTGCTCCTCAATACTAATTAATGATTACCCATAAAGTCAGTGTTTGTTCCAATTTTTTTCTTTTCAATAGAACGGGTATTTGAAATTATAGAGAGATTCTCTGGTTTGAAGGCTAGAACCTTTTATATAAATATTCAAATGCTACTCCTATTCCTATACAAATTACAACACATTTTTTCCTTCTTGCCTTTCTACTAAACTGTAAAATTCTGCTTCTATTATATTTATATATCCTCTAAAAGACGCTACCAAAACCTACATATTTGCAATGCATTTAGTTGCTTAAATTTGGGGTGAGGTTGTCTCCTGCTTCCTTTTGCTTTGTTGGACGCTTCTCCTCCTTCTCTTTTGGGTGTCCCTCTATATCCACTGCTAAATCTCTTTCATCTTGTATGAATCCTACTGGAGGGTACCCAGGAAGATCCCCTACTGCCAATTTTGCTGAGATCTCCCCCATATCCATGAGATTTTCCAATTCTACTTGCACCATATCCACCTGAAGTTTATCAATTTCTTCCATAATCATGGTATGGGAAGAATGCCCCTAGGCTTGCCATTAATCAATTAGTGGCCTTGGGGCAGCCCTGCGCCCAAGTTGGCCATTTCATCTGCATTTTTATTGTGTGCCCTTAATACATGGAATAATTCCACTTCTTCAAACGTCTCCAGTTGTTGGTTGATTCGACATTGCAATGAGTCTCTAGGAGCAACCTTGCCATTCTTTACCTTATGTAATTGTTGTATAACCAAGAGAGAGTCTCCAATGACAATCAATCTTTTGATTTCTCTTTCCCTAGCCAATCTCAATCCTTGATAAAGGGCAAGGTACTCATCTACATTATTTTTGGATTTCCCTACCCCCATGCATACTTTATTTATTATTTTTCATCGGGGTCTAAAACCACCCCTCCTGCTCCTGCCTGTCCCAGATTTCCTTTCGATGCCCCATTAAAATACAAGAAGAAACTAGATTTCCCTTCCTCCATTCTTTTAACTCTTTTTCCTCCATCTGAAGCTTCCAGTTGGGACTAAATGTAAGCTTCTTACAACAACTAGCATGAAATTTTGGATGATCAATATCACATTACTTGCTTTCTACTTTCGGGATTATATTAAAGATCTGTTGGATCATATCCTTTAGCTGTTATAGCCTCAACTAAAAGTTGCTTTACTTTGGTTGTTGTAATGATATTATTAACTTCTTTGTTTTGGAAGATTGCTTGGTTGCACGCTAGCCATATAAACCAACAAATATATTTAGGAAGGGCTATTCAATACGGAGCAACTAAGTTACAAACATTGCTTCCCATGTCTCAGGGACATTGTCAAACTCTTTAACTTCTCTGAATGTTGCTTTTCAGACTGCTTGAGCGTAGTTACATCTCTTAAACATATGATTAAGAGTCTCTTCCTCCTCTTTTCACAACACACATCTCAACGGGCCTAGAATTTTTCTTTTCCTTATATTTTCCGCTGTGAGGATTTTCCCCAGATCGAGCTCCCAACAGAAGGTGTTTATCACGGGGAAACCATCATCATTCCAAACACCCTTCCATATTCTTGTATTTGACAGAGGCCCTCACTTTTGAAGCAACACTTTGTATCCCTTTTTCACTGTGTATGAGATATTTTTATTGACTACCCACATTCTTTCATCTATAAGATTTGTACTTATGGGTGTGCATCCCTTTAAATTTTGAATCATCAGGATCCATTTAGACAATAGGTGTCTAGGGACTTCTAAGATGATCCAACATCTCCAGTGTCCATTTTCATCCCAAGATGAGAGATCACCAATGAGTACCAATTGTTGTCCTTTCATCCATTCTACCAGATCTATCATTTTTGGATTCTCATTTATTAGCTCCTTCATAGGGAGATGATCCTTCCATAACAATACTATTTTCCCATTTCCAGCTTTCCAGCCTAGTTGATCGATTATTAGTGGGGAAACCACCTTGCAAAGATTCCATATTTTTTATCCCTTCTCTATCCATTCTTCACTTTTTGGTCTCAGTAGTCGGTTTTTGTGAAAAATAAGTTTGGAGGGAAGTCTTCCACCATTCAGTGGTAGGAGAGACCATCCTCCAAACTATCTTGGCACCCATATCTATGTTCATAAATTCAAGATCCATCACACCTAGTCCTCTACAACATCTGGGAAGCCTAACTATCTGCCAATTTATGAGATGGAATCTGTTTTCATTTGATTTGCCACCTTGCCACAAAAACTTTCTGATAAGCCCCCCAATCTTGGTCAGAATTCCCTTCGGGGCTAAAAGCGCCATCCCTGTATAAAGAGGAATGGCGAAAAGCACTGCTTTAATCAAAACATATTTCCCTGCAACATTAAGCCATTGAGTTCCCTAAATCAGTATTCTTTTCCTGATTTTCTGAATCACCCCTTCTCAAGAATCATTGTTTGTTTCTCCTGTGGTTATTGGCAGTCCAAGATGTTTAAAAGGTTTACATTGTTTTCAGACCGAGGAGGATAGTTCCCTTGCAATTTCATTCAAGATAATTATGCAATATCTTATGAAAGCGATTGGCAACTATTTTAAAGTCCCCTCCCAATAACAAGGTGTCATTTGCATAGAGTGAGTGATTAACACTCTAAATTTCGAGCAATGCTTAGCCCCACTAATTTTCCTTCATGTATTTCCCTTTCAAGATTCCTGGGAGCAGAACCCTGCCAATATAATATATAACAAGGGGGGACATGGAACATCCTTGCCTCAGCCCTCTTGTTGCTTTGAAAAATCCCACAGGTCTTCCATTCACTAATAGAGTTATCCAAGGGGAACTAATATAAGTTGCAATCAATTGGATTGTTTCTTCACTAAATCCCATTTTCTTTATAGTTTTGAATAAAAATTTGTGCTTCACCCTGTCAAAAGCGTTCTCCATGTCCAATTTTATAACCATACATGCTTCCCCCATTTCTTTGCTAGTGTGGATAGCCTCTTGCACTAATATTATGTTGTCTACTATCTGCCTCTTCTCCATAAATCCCCCTTGGTTTTCAAAGATCAGAGAGGGGAGAAGTTTTTTGAGCTTGTTCGCTATTATTTTCACGGTGATCTTATAAGAAGAATTGAAAAAAGAAATAGGACGATATCTAGCAAAGCTTACCAGATTGGATTATTTTGGTACAAGTGCTAGTAAAGAGAATTTTGTTCCACCCCCTAGTCTTTCCTTTGTTCTGGAGTTGTTTAGAGGTCCTTTTTAATCAGATTCCACATAGCCCTGTAGAAGCAAATTGAGAATCCAATTGGACCAGGTGCTTTATCTAGTTACAAGCCCCATACCACCTTTGCCAACGCTTCTTCGCTTACCTCTCTTACCAGCCAATGGTTTTCCTCCTTCGTTAGAGATGATTCAATTGGATTCATGAATTAAATAGCCTTCTCCTTATCCAATCCATCTTATTCCTAGTATAGGATGAAAAAATGATTATAAGTCTCTTGCTTGATACCTTCCAAGATGATGATTTTCTCTTTTCCTTTAGGTGTAATTTCTTTGACCTTGTTTTGAGCTTCTCTAAATTTCACCATTCTATGAAAGTAGGTTGTGTTTTGATCTCCCTCCTGAAGCCATAGACTTTGGGATTTCAACCTCCAATGTTGTTCTTCCTTTATACCTTCAACATAGATTTCTTTATTTAGAGTCGCTTTTGCCTATGTGTTCTAATGTTACTTCCATAGTTTCTATTTGTCGTTGATGAGCTTCTAGCCTCATTTGCAACTCTTGTCACTTCCACCCTGGAGGTTGATATTTTATCTTCATCCATTTAATTAACTGTCTTTTTACGAACTTCAACTTGTTTTCCCAAACATAAGATGGTGATCCCATGATCGGCCTTTTCCAGGCTTGAGCGATCAACTCCAAAAGTCCATCTTCCTTCAGCTATGACAGATTGAATCTAAAGGGGATTGGTCCCAAATCCTCGACAGGGTCTAAGTTTATCAAAGCCGGTTTATGGTCTGACTCTCCTTGAGACAAAATATTTGTGTTGCATTCCATGCCTTTATCTAACCAACAACTATGAATCAAGGACCGATCCAATCGAGTTGCGATATGATTGTTTCCACTGCGTTTATTTGACCAAGTAAACATTTTGTTCTTTGGTGGCAGATCCACCAAATCCAACTCCATAATTATGTCTTCCACTCGTTCTCGAAAAGCGTCCCGGATAGGGCTTCCTCCTATTTTCTCTGTGGCCTTCAAAACTATGTTGGGGTCTCCTCCCAACACACAATTTCCATGCCATGTTTTCTCCATTATTCTTCCTAGGGAGTCCCAAAATTTCATTTTTTCACCATATATCACAGGCTCGTAGACACAGACCACTGGTATCCTATCTCCACTGCTTTTTTCCTCTACCAATACTGCTATCCAATGTTGTGTGTTAAGGTTGTCCACAATTTTAAGTTATGATTCATCCCAGAACACTCCCAATCCTCCTAATGCACCCTTTGAGTCTTAAGCTATACCATTACTATTTTTCCAGATTCTTTTTTGTGTTTTCAATTAAGACCTCTGCCTTGAGTTTTGTCTCTTGCAGCAATAGAATCATTGGATTTTGCTTTCCAATCAACTTTTTTAGAGTTAGGATTTTTTGGGGGCCTTCCATACCCCTTAAATTCCATGAAAGAATGATCATTTCAAAAAGGGAGTTTTGAGAGTACCTCCACTTTCTTTTGTTCCCTTCTGCACCTTTCGATGATTTTAACTTAATGATTTCCGGCAACACAGATTGGCTCCCAAGATTTTTATTTTGCTCATCCTCCCTCTCTCTCACCATTTTCTTAGGTGGTTTGCCTTGGTGCTTTCTTTTACCATTCTTTGTTTCGAGGCTACTCCCTTCATTAGCCCATACCATCGTTTGCATTTTGGTTCGAGTTGTTACCCCTATTGGGATGATAGCTTCTTCTTCTGCTCTATCTTGTTGCATATATAGTTCTTGAGTTGTATGTAATGCATCTGCTTCATTATGTTGACTTATGTTCTCCTCTTTCTTCATCTCTTCTACCTGGTTCTCGTTTGGCTCTGGACCTTGCTCATTAGTTTCAATTTCTATGCCCTCATTCCCTTCCTGATTCTACAGTATTTCAAAGAAGTTCTCAAATGTTGTTGTCCCACTCTTTTCCTTGATGCTTTGTTCTTTGTTAGCCCCTGCTCTATTATTATTTCCACCCTTCTTTTGAGTATGCCATTGATCTTCTTGCTCGTCCAACACATTTTTGGGAGGAGCTTTTTTACAGTCTCTTGTAAAGTTCCCATACTCATGGCAGTATCGATATTTGAAAGGGACTTGTTCATAATCCAACGGCTAGCAATGGACCCATTCCCCTAGAGTTAAGTTAATTTACGATGGCAATCCCTTTTCAAGATCCACCTCTACACATATTTTTGCTCATGCAAACTGTGATCCTTTTGGTTATGCCCGATCGATGTATTTTCCTACTCCATTTCTGGTTGCCCTCAAGTAGTCATCGCTCTAGCAGGATAAAGAAAGTTTGGGCAGTTTTACCCATACTGGGATTGCAGTTGGGATGTCTTCATTTGGGTTGAATTCTAGTGTCCACTTATTAAGATACATCCCCCTATTTCCAAAGAAGTAGGGTCCATTTCTAAAAATTATATCTTTTGTCTTCTTTGTTCTAAAAAAGAAAGGCAAAAAATCCTTTACCGTGGTCATATAACTTAATATTACCAGTCATGATTGATATCCAAGTTTTTTCAATCCATACCTTCACTGATTTTGGGTATGGCCACATCCCAACGAACTTCCCTATAAGGGCTCGCTTCGAGAAAGCTACCGAAGTTCTTCTCACACCCATTAGTAGCTCAACCGATGGAATTTATTTTTTTTCTTGACAAACTTGGCATTCAAGTCTCTTTTTTGAGGTCGTTTTGCAATCGTTGGGACCATCACTTGAAATACTATGCTCTCATCAATCTAGGAAAGAGCAGGAGGGATTCCCCACCCCCCTTACCCCCCACAACAACCATGGAAAATGCACTCAAGCTTTCACCCTAGGGATACCAAAGCTCAACTCGCGCGCCACCAACTTGTTCCAATTTTGAAAAGTGGCTAATCTAACAATTACATAGACAAGCTAAATTCATTGTTTTCCTGTTCATTATCTTAGTGATTTAAATTTCTTATATGAATAAATATATTCTTGATTAACTTGTCGGCTAATTTGTATGGATTCACTAACTTCCACTACTTTGATCACTTACATTGGGTGCACATGACTTATCAATTTTTTAACCTCGAGATCTTTACATATGGATCGACCTTTACATAGGGTTGTTAATTATGATATTTTATATTCTTATGCAAATACTAACATGTATCTTATATAATCTCCCAATATGGCCTTATCTTGAGCATGCTCATGATATTAGTGATGTGGAGCTTTAGTGCTTTATATGGACTATTGATTACATGTAATTTATAGTGAATTTGAAATGAAGACTCTAATGGTAGAATGCGTTCACACACACACACACACACACACACACACACACACATATATATATATATATATTCTTACATTTGTTTACATATAGACACACAATTGTGTCAATTGGGTTTAGTTTGGGGGTTTTTGGGATGGAGTGTTATCATCTCCTACCCATGCTATATTCTTGTAAGTGACATGTTGAGCTCATAATGAGCATATTGTTGTTACAATTTCAAGCCATGTTGTTGACTTAGCTTTGTGCCTTTAATAATCTTGAATTTATCTCAAGTGATCATCTTTGAAATGAGGGGAAGTACCTACAACTTTTCCACGTGCATTGTAACATTCAAGAAAAAATATAGGAAAATATATTTGCTTTGTTGTATTGACTCAACTATTTTGGTTTCTTGCCCATTACCACCCAAATAGGCCTTGCTATGTATCATTATAAGTCCTCTACTAGCGTTTTTTTAGATTTCCTACAAGCCTATTATTTAACAGATCTTAACATATCATGATTTCCTTTTCAAACTGTGGAAAAATAACAAGATAGAAAGTTAGATCTAAGGTCAATTTACATGTTATATGATTTGTAACCACAACATATGTGATCAAGGAAATTTGTAATTCCACTTTCATATTTCTATTTAGTAAAGTTTATGTTAGCATTTGCTAAGAAGGATTTTCTCTAATCATATTGACAATTATCATGTTCTAGTTTCTCATGGTCCTTGGGAACTTATTCAACCTAGTGGTAGTGGGTAAATGCCTGACAACATCACTTTACCTTATTTCAAGGTAATTTTTGAAAATTTTCAATTGGTTGAAGCACAAATATGTACATGCATTTGTACCATTAGCCATGGCAAAGGATCTCCACTAAATTTCTTCAATGGATAGTTATCTTAATTACTTTCATAGTTACATCGAGGATCTTTGGATTGGGAAGATTATTAGCTCATAGAGCTATTGATGCTGTTATTGGTCTACAAAATCTGTACCATGTGTACATCCCTCATGAAACTTCTGCACAAACTTGCTCTCTCTAGTTTTCTTTATGGGAGAAATAAGTTCCCTTCACATGTTAAGCATTCATAATGAGGAACCAACAAACTCTCTCTTTGATGCAAACATAAAGGAAATGGATTCTTGTATAAATCAAGACAAGGTATTCCAAGATGTATGTTTTCTAAACTTTTAATGAAAAATTAAGTGATCAATTGATATTGTTATACGGTAGTTACATTTATCAATTGCTAGCTTTTATTGTTGCAATTAATTTCGTAATGTGTTGACAATTATGAAAATAATATAATCACAAACTCTAATTTTATGTGGACACTTTTAATGAATATTTTCAAAATTATATATTTAGAAAATATTTTTTTCAATTAAAAAATAAAATGTTAAAACAAACCTATTACTTTCTTCTCATTTTTCTTAGGGGTTAAAAAATCAAAATTGCAAGTACAACAATCCATTGCAAAGAGAGCCATGTTTGGATTTTATTGAAATACATTTGGAACCTCTTGTGAATAATGATCCACAATTTTGAGTCATGGGCTCTAATTCTTTGATATTTTTTTCACACTTTAACGTTTCTAAGCGATTGTAATAAGAAACCCTTTTGCAAGGTGGTTTAGAATGTGAGATTCGTATATTTTTCATTACTTTCAACCCACTTTCTTTTAAAAATTATTTTATTTGGGTTCAATCTCTTCAAGTATTAGATCTTCAATGTTAATGCGAAGGAATTTGGAATGATGAATGTAAAAGTTGAAATAATGGAAATAATTTAATAATTGAAAAGCATGACATTTATTGCACTTTATTGGGTGAAGGTAGTTGAATATCCATATTTTATTTGTTTTATACATTGGATATTCAATGCTTTATTGACCTTCCATGGACATTATAACTAATGTGGCCTTGTCATGATACATATAGCACCAATGTATTTTTGTTTCTGTCGCTTAATTGTTAAACTTGTGACACAAGGTTGTTATCAAAATGTCAAAATTATGATATAAATAAATCACAAAAAGAAATTAAACTT
Source organism: Pinus taeda (assembly GCA_000404065.3). Classification (NCBI taxonomy): domain Eukaryota; kingdom Viridiplantae; phylum Streptophyta; class Pinopsida; order Pinales; family Pinaceae; genus Pinus; species Pinus taeda. Next base: position 184,923 of record APFE030481853.1, read on the forward strand.
GCCATATGGCACTAGAAATGTCAACGCTTTGACTCATATTCATTGAAGTTTAAATGTAAAGAGAGATCACATTAATTTTCAAACATGTCACATAAGATGTTTAGGATTTGACAACAATGGGTTGGAATTCTTAGGTTTACATAAAGTTTTAAAATGACACGTGGCATTAAAGAATTTCAAGGCTCCAATGAATGTTCATCAAAATTGTGTTGTAAGAAAAGTTCATGGAAAAGTTTTACAATGATATGCGGCACTTAAAAATGGAGAGGTTTCAACCAATGTTAATGAAATTTCAACATAAACAAAGATCACAAAAAGATTATGAAACTAAATATAAGTTTAAAAATTGATGAATGTAAAGTAATTTGGAAATGAAATGAATTTTTATCAACATTTTGATTTTCTGTATTTTGCCTCTTTTGTGATAACATGTCAAAATTATGATATAAATAAATCACAAGAAGAAATTAAACTTGCCATGTGGCACTAGAAATGTCAACGCTTTGACTCATATTCATCGACGTTTAAATGTAAAGAGAGATCGCATTAATTTTCAAACATGCCACAGAAGATGTTTAGGATTTGACAACAATGGGTTGGAATTCTTAGGTTTATATAAAGTTTAAAATGACACATGGCATTAAAGAATTTCAAGGCTCCAATGAATGTTCATCAAAATTGTGCTGTAAGAAAAGTTCATGGAAAAGTTTTAAAATGATATGCGGCACTTAAAAATGGAGAGGTTTCAACCAATGTTAATAAAATTTCAACATAAACAAAGATGACAAAAAGATTATGAAACTAAATATAAGTTTAAAAATTGATGAATGTAAAGTATTTAGGAAATGAAATGAATTTTTATCAACATTTTGATTTTATGTATTTTGTCTCTTTTGTGATAACATGAATATCGAGTATGTTGAAATTTGTACCCAAATCTAGTAGGAAGTAGTCTTTTAACTGTGACTTTTTGGAGTTTCTGACAGATTGTCAAAATTCGGCGAACAAATTTGTGTTGTTTAAACTAGTTTTTTCACTGCATATATCGATTCAATGCCCTAAAAAATCCCGAGCTCTTTGATTGTTAAGAGTTTACCTGTCAAACTTGTAATTTCAATGAATCTTTGTCGGATTCTAGACAAATTAGAATGGAATATAAACCAAAAACACTTTCCAAAAAATCACACTTAAAGACTACTCAAATCTAGTAGTGGTAGAAAATTCAAAACCATTGTTCAACCCAATCTCCATTGGAGATATGATGAGAAATCATTGAGACCATAAGAAAAATGATATTGAATTATGTTGGATGTTGTTTGGGTATAGCCTAAATAGATTTTAGGAAATACAATTATAATCGATACTTGTCAAAAAATAATATCGAACTTTAATTGTCTGGCCCAAAATACCGTAATTATTATTCATGTATATTCCTCAATCAACTAAGTTAACTAAGAATAATGTTGATATAAGGCAAATTGTGATATCACAAAATGCATCATTTAAGAGATTCTTTGATTTTTCATTGTAAAGTGATCAATAAAGCCCTCTAGATTCGAGCTGGGCACTAGTTGATGTTGTTTTAAAAGTCCTTATATGCAATGATGCTTGTGCCAACAAGAATAGTCATAATGGAGTGATTGTGCATACTAACATATTGCTTGATTGTTGTAGGATTTTGAGTACAATTGTTTGATCTCACACACCCATTTGTAAAGCACAATGTGAGATATGTATGTGTACACGCCCATCCAGAATGCACACAATAAAATCAGATACATATATACTAATGCACTAAAACTGTTTTTTACCATAAAACTCTTTCCCTATTATATGTAATGATGATGCTAACAATTTTTAGTATTGAAATAAAAAAATACCCTAGCACCAGATGGTTAGTGTGCTACTAGGTTAGTAGGTTAATGAATTAGTAGTTCAATGGTTAGTGTATTAGAGAGTTATCAAATTATTAGCTCATAGTTAAGTGATTGGATTATTAGAATATTGGTTTATCATTACTAGGTTAGTAGTTCAATGGTTAGTTGGTTAACATGTTATTATGTTGAATGGTTGGTAAGATGGTGGTTAGAGAGTTAGATTCTTAATCAAAGTATAAAATGTGTGGTTAGATGCTTAGTGAATGAGTGGGTTCGTAATTAGTTGGTTGTTTAATTTATTGATCACGTGTTAATAGATTAAATGATTCGTAATTGGTGATTTGCAGTTAATGAAATTGATTAATATATTATGTAGCGGGGAATTAAAAATTAACAATTTAATACAAAATAATTAGTAAAAATTGTTAGTTTGTAGAATAAGATAAAAATTATAGTTAAATAATTAATGAATTATTAATTATTAATTACTAATAGTAGGTTAAGAGTTAATAAGTTAATAGTAGATTAAGAATTAATAAGTTAAAAATGAGTCAATGAATTACATGAACAAACCCTTTTAATAAGATCAAACTAATTGTTAAATAAATTATCTTCTTATGTTGGACACTAAACTTGAAAACCATGGAAAAATGGAAAAAGTTAAGAGTTAATAAGTTAAAAATAAGTTAGTGGATTACATGAACAAACTTTTGTTTATTTAGATAGTCTGGATCAAACTAATTGTTAAATAAATTATCTTCTTATGTTGGACACTAAACTTGAAAACCATGGAAAAATGGAAAAAGTTAAGAGTTAATAAGTTAAAAATAAGTTAGTGGATTACATGAACAAACTTTTGTTTATTTAGATATTACCAGACTAATTGTTAAATAAATGATCTCATTATGTTGGAGACTAAACTTGAAACCCATGGAAAGGAGGCTATCAATAAGACAAGAATATGAAAAACAACAAAGTCAGCAGAAAGAAAACATGTGATTCATTAAGATCATTCATGTGGCCTAGATCATTCATGTGGCCTTCTGTGATAAATAATTGGATAGTTGTTCTCTCAGGGCTTCAGCATTTGCATCGGCAAATTGAGAAAGTTGTTGCTCGTAGCCCGAATCATGATGATGAGATAGTGGAACATCACCACACAACTTGTCACCTTGATCAATGATGATGTTATGCAACATACAGCACACAAGGATTATTCGAGGCAATTTATGTTTGTCTGGTCGCCACATCACTCCATCGATAATTCTCCATGTTCCTTTTAACCGGGCCATTGCCCTATCAGCAACCAATCTTGTGTCGTGGAGCTTCGCATTGAACTCAATCCTGGAAAGAGAAAGATCTTTACCATGATAAGGAGTCAGAAGCCAAGGTAACAGGGGATAAGCCCCATCACCAACTATGTATTCTCTAATTTGAATGCCGTCTTCCAATTCCTGCGCTGAGCCATTCAGCTTCTCACCACATTCACATTGTCTGAAAAATCCTGAATTTTTCAGTATACGATCATCATTAATGCTACCAGGCCAACCAGTTAGAATATCACGAAACCTCATTTCAGGGTCCACAATTGCCTGCAATATCATACTGTAGTTTTCCTCGGAGTCCTGCCAAATATTTGAAGCTTCTACTGAAGGCAACCTCATAAGAATGTGGGTAGTATCAATGGCTCCACAACAGTTGGGCAAGCCTTGAATCATTTCAAATTTAGACTTAATTTCCTTCATTTCATTTGCATCAGGCCACTTCAAGTGATGCATGCCTCGTTCTTCCATAGCCTCCACAAACTTCCATGTCACCTGAGAAACTGTCGATTGCCCTACATCGAATGATTCTCCTACATTTTGTTGAGACTCACCTGAAGCCAGCCTTCTCAGAGCAATAGCAACTTGTTTTTCAACTGTTAGCACCCTGCCTTCTACTGTTACGATAACGGATAACGGCCTCGATGACACATCTGGTTTTACCAGGGAGCAGATGTAATCAAATGTCTTCCTTGAGACTCTGAAAAATGATTTGAACTTCTCTTCTTCATTATCTGTATTTATTTTTCCTGCATTGGAAACCAACAATCAGCCTGTTTCCATCTCCCCACAGACATGATTTACATATACCATATTAAATCCCACTAGCACATAATGAGTCTCAAAGCACAAATAGAGGCAGTGACAGACCCTTGTTTAGCATGAGATCAACATATTAGACTTTAATATACTCGGCAAACATGATATCAAGGTCCATACAAACTAATTGATTTTAATTTACAAACTAATTGCTTTTAGTTTACAAACTAATTGAAATGTTATAGCATTAATCCTCTCACTTACCATACAAGTGCATGCTGACACACGTGATTTCAAAAGAAGCACATGGAACAAAAACATCTCTATGAAGACAGCTTAAAACAACGTTTTTCAGAGTAGAAAAAGCTCAAGGAACATTGATATTGCCATCAGTGGCAATAAAATATTATTGATCTAAAATTCCCTTGTAAAGGAGTTTTTGAATTTACTGATTCAATTTTGCCATTCCAAGATCCAAGTTCCAACTCATCATCTGAAAAGGAGGCATCACTTGCAAAAACTTCATAGCACATTTTCATTCTGCAATGCAAAATTTCTTTCCTCTGGAACTAAAAGAGTAAGCAGAATGCCTGTATACATATTGTAATTACCCCTCCCAGTGACTGCTTTTGGTCCTCCTTGGACAATCATATATTAATATTTTCTTCCTTCTACAATTTTTTTCAATTAACAACCCGAAAACTTGGAGGCACAAACCCAAAATGGATTGCTTAAGTGGGTAACCCTAAAGTACTGGAATACGGTATTGAAGCAAGAAAATATACATATCTAGACAATAAGAGTTGAAAGCACAGAAAGGCTAAAGCATGTTTAATGATTAAGAGTCCCATAAGCACCAACATAGTTGTTCTCCAAAGAACATGATTCATTTCAAAGCTTGATGTAGAGGGAAAATTAATAAAAAAATGAGCAATATATCAGTAAATTCCTGATTGTCAATTGAGTCTAGTTTTAGTCGTTAGGGAGGGGAAATGTTATCCTTCTTACCCAGGTCCAAATCTCACTTGTGACATATTTTGTGAGCCAAATGTTGCTCAGGCTATGGGCCATAAGGAATATCTTTCCTTTGCTGTCAAAAATAAATAAAAATAAAAAATAGCAAAGCTCTAATGGAGTAAGATGCGGCATTATTAAAAATCCATGTCCTAAATCATAGGACTTCCACAACAGATAGGCAATATTAGCAGCATTTGGTCAAGTGTAGCTCTATGCATCATAAGATAGGAGTGAAATCTAACAAAATGAGAGACCGCAACATAATGTAACTGTAAAGGGCTAAATAAGGTCCGAATGGAAAGAAATATTCCATCTTAGAGAATATGCCATATTGCAGATCAAATTATAGGTCCTCATTTTATTGCCATTAAAGTTCAAGAAGCCCCTAAGAACAGTATCTTGTGCAAGAACCTTGTGTTAAGAACTTCATGAAAGTAACCAATGAAGGAAAAGCCTAGTTGACTTGTAGTAGGAATTTTGAATCATATTCAAATTTGTTTCTTTTGAAATACAAATTAATTTTGCATATAAAGGCATACTAATTGTTTACAAATATTCCAACAAAATAACATTCCATGTTTCTGGATATTCATTTATCGATCCGTTTAACTATCATAATATATAAATAATATTCTAATCGAAGGTCACAGCCATACGGCAATCTACTGCTTAGTACCCTGAGGTGTACATACTTCAGTAATGAAGAGAAGAAATCATAAAGAAAACCAGCACGGATAAAAAAAAGAAGAGAGAAGTTGCATTAAAAAAGCTATAAAATAATTGAAGGTAAGAACATATTTTGAGGAAGAAGATGCAGAAGAATTATTCAGAACTAGTAAGACGTGAATTGCTAGTGGAAAGAGAGGAGGGAGTCAAATAGAAAAATAGTAAAATATACTGAATAGAAAAATTCAGTTGGATCGTGTTTTGGGGGATGGCAGAAGGGCACAGATGACTGGTTCTACAAAATTTAACAGCTAGTTTGAAGGTTTTTCACCTACACTGAAAGCTCTTGCTATCTTTGGGATTGAGTTCTAGTCCAGACTTTCAAGTGGCTCTGACTGCTTTTGGTGATCTGAAAGCTTAAATATTTTGACTAAAACACATTCTATCATAGAAACTCAAATATTTACAGTTCTAGAAATTTATGTCCAAAACCCCGAACTGCATTCTACATGGGATAGTGCTGCTCTCATCAACTTATTACCATTGTAGATTTTAACAGAGATTCTATGGTTTATGGAACCTAGAAAAGACCCTAAACATTCTATTAGGCCTCTTTTAGCTTCAAGAGTGCTTTAGTGTATTAAGCACAATATTGTACCAAGTTATGACATGATTGCTCATTGATGTTTGTGGATTTTAATTAGTCAAGAGTGTTTTCACAGTTGTTATAAAAGGATGTAGCAGAACTAAGAAAAAGTATGGACATACAATAAATATTAAATACGACATAAAATTAAAAAGTTTCTACAATGATTTTCAAAATCTTTGATTGGCTTTTACCTCTATTTTTCTTCTATTTGCTTCGCATTGCTGTAAATCTTGCGAAGTATACTCCAGCTCTAACCTTAAGCTCTTTTTAGTCTTTGATGGTTCATATCAGACACTAAGTGTAACTGGTATAGTATTGGGCCACCTAACATAGCATGTTGTAAAATTGCAGAAAAGCAGAACAAGTTTCACACTAGGAGGGATTATTAATTCTAAAGTTCGCTTTTAGCAATGCAATGAGCTTCTGACAAGAACATAATATCCCCTGTCAATTGCCTTCTGTAACTTCGTTACATAACTGGAAATTGGCAAGGATATATGGTTCTAGTATTTAATATTTTTTGTCGAATAAGAAATTCATTCTGGCTCAAAATGAATGTTACATTCACATACTGGTAGATGATATTTTGCTCTTATTTTCAAGGAAGAGCCATTTTGAAAGAACACATTCCCCTTACCATTGAAATGGACCTGCTATATAGGCAACACTAAGATACCACGAAGAATAAGCACATTAAGTTGATCTTAATTCAAAATAACTAAAAACTACGATGTATGTCTCTTTTCCTTCATTCAATAACCACTCCCTTGCACAGTAATGTGCCCAAGCCTTATAGGCATAATGGAGAAAATACTCTTCCTGATGACAACAGCATGTACCTAAAGAAATACTCCAGATAGCTGTTTGAACTTTAACATATCATGCTCAGCCATTTAGCATGCAATATTGAGGCCATGTCCAAAAGTAGTACATTGAAGACATTCTCATACATCTAAGTAAACTTCAGGCCAAATACAAGAAAGCTTTCCATCTACAATTGTAGGAAAAAATATTTCCTGATTCATTTCATTTATTATCAGGTGCAGGGAGGGTTAGACAGTAAAGAACTCCACCAAACATTGATCAGAGTGCAGGGAGGGCTAGTCAGTAAAGAAGTCCACCAAACATCGACTATAGTATGAGTTTCAAGGGGCAGTTTTGCATACAGTATATACAGAGGCATATCGCTGCTCTGGAGGCATGTTATATAGAAAAAAACTCTTGAGAAAAGAAAAGCCTCTACCCTATGGAAACAATGGGGTTGTTCTATGCAAACAAGGGCACCCGGCACATGCATTGTTAAGGAGGCACATCCTATGCAAATAAAGCTCAATGAAAAAAATGAATCATAGAGGATAAAACTTAAAGAGTCATGTTTACTCTTAATAAATGGTACCCGTATAACTAAGAAGACGCATTCTATGGAGAAAATTCCAACAAAAAGAATGCCATAATGAAATAAAGAGCCTCTGGAAACTCTTAACATATGATGGCAGTGGCACCTGCCTGTAATTTCATTACAGACACTAAGTAAACATAGGTTGCCAATGGGAAGGCCATGGATGAAATATTCCGTTGCCATCCAAAGTTGATCAGCACAAACCTTGTACCTATATAACAGGAAATATCTGACCATCTGACATGTGATGTTCTCTATCCATGTGTTCAAAAGTTTGAAAACTCAAAGTAGGGTGACTTTGGAAGGGAGGTATAATAGGAAAGATCGATGTGACTTTAGAATATGCTAATAGAGTTTTGATGAAAAGGATCCAGCGCATTACCATTTGAGAGACTACGATCAAAAGCGTCCTCCCTTGTTGGAGAAAGACTTATAGGCTAGCATTAAAAGCAACAAGGTAATCAATAGATCAAAAATAAATTTCTGTAAACCAAAACGATTGAATAGGCCCCCACTTAGGATCATTATGCATGATCTTCAGTGCCATGATGTTATATGGTCATCATTATCTGGAAAACAAATGATTGAATATCGTTTAAAAATCCATGATTGCATAATTATCTCCCCCGCAACAATGTTACATGGAAGTGGAAGAATTTCTCGATAGAAATTCTACAGGACAAATTGAAATCAGGTACAGCATGTCATATCAGGAAATCAATTGGCCGTACTGCTAAGAATTGTTGCTCAATCCATTATAAACCATACATGAAGAGACCATGTGCCTGACAGGATCAAGAACAATGAGATAATATCTAACTCTAATTGGCAGTTGAAGACCATTCCCCAATCACAATTAAGAAATACAGACGGCTAGGATGTTATTGTTTTTTTTTTTGGAGAAGTGCTTATCTTAGAAGAAATAAATAGGGTAGCAGGCCAAGGTGCAACTCTCTATCAATGTCACCAGCACAAATCCAACTACCTGATGAACAAGATTCAAATAGCAATTATTAGCAACTGGAGGTTTGGACAGGTGGTCCTGAATTCTGAGGAAGATCCAAAAACATCTTTAGGATAAAGAAAAATGTCAATAACTCGGAAAAAATTTGTAATTGCCGACATAGCAAGTTGATACTTAAAGAATTATATTACCTGGAAAACAGGTTACAGTTCGTCTTCTAAGAACCACCTGCGGGTCTAACTAATTAACATCTTATCTGCTTACTACATTACTCCAGTGGTATTTCCAACCTTTCACACTACAAAGTGGAAGAAGACTGTCCCTAATCCGGAATCAAATTAGGGTTCCCTGAAAATCAATTTTCTTTAACATTTAGGTCCAAATATTTGAATCTTCGGCAATTTCTTGAGAAATGCAATTCAGAGTTCTTTCTATTAGCAGGAGAGCAGTCACTGGTTTAGTTCCTGCAAAGTACCGATTATGCTCCACCAAACAAAACTCTAAAAGAATACCTACAATAAACCCTTACACCGTTCTGAGTTCCAGATGAATTTGGAACTCGTAATTGAAACTTCAACAACTAGGATGTATACCTAAACACACACAACATGACTCGTGTTCTGATCCCCACGCATATTCCACCACACATACACATATTCATCATTAAAGTTTCTGAGAAATCTTGAATAAATACCAAATCGGGGATTTGAACGGCAGGGACAATTTGTCAACTGAATGCTTATCACTACATTGACCGACATGAAAATCACCTAATCAGAAATGAGGGAACCTAGCATTCGCTTACGCATGCATTTACATGGGGAGGCTTGACAGCATTCGAGTTGCATAAAGTTATAAACCCATGAAACAAACCTTGACATAGGTTTCAATGCAGATGAATTTGAAACTCATAATTGAAACTTCAACAAGCAGAATGTTTACTCAAATACCCTAACATATACAACATGACTCATGTGCTCTGATCACCGCACTTCTACCACAAATACATGTATTCATTATTTATGTTCGGGAGAAAACTTGAACAAAATTAAATTAGGGTGCTGAAATACAGGGTGTAATTTTAAAGCTGAATGGTCATCCCTACATTGATCCACATGAAAATCACCTATTCAGCAATGAGGGAAGCTAACATTATATTACACGTCTTTCCATAGGGAGCCTTGACTGGATTTGAGTTGCATAAACCCATCAAGCATCTCCCCTTTCACGACTGATTAAATATAACCATGATTATATCAGTCCCTTATGCATTGGATTGACCTCAAATCAAACCATTACAGCAGACCCTCATTGAAAAACTATATGCGTGTTTATCAATTAAACAAAATGACCAACAAAACCAACTAAGATACCTTCAGTCTTAAATAAGATAAACTCATGTAGCATTACGTACAAAGCCCAACACTAATCCTTGGAGAAATCAAACAATGCTTCATGAACAAATAAATTTATCATGGAACCTGTAGTGGTGAGCCTCTCAGAGAGTTCTTGCCACCAATCAGACTCATCCATAAAAGCTTCAACAACGCCCTCTGTCTCCTTGTTCTTATCTCTTCTCCTCTTCTTGCTCCCTCTCCTTGAAGACGCCATGACAACCAGCAGATCTGCGACAAACTAGAGGCCAAAAGAAAAGAATATATATTTATATGTAAAGTCTATATGGAAGATCAATGAATTAATGCCAGCTGGGGTTGCAGGAGTGTGAATGAATGATGGATATGAGCTTAACCCATATTAGATAATTCCATGGTCTATTAGGGATAAACGGGTGGAGAATAATCTCCTTTTCTGCAATCATGGAAGAAAGGAGACTAACCAAGCTGGATTCCCCCAGGGAGAAACTACTGTGCTCCTTGGGGAAGCTATAAATTGTAGGGTGGAACTACATATATTTATATTTGTGCACTACATGTCGCAACAACTACACGTTGTTTGACTTCATAGGGAGAGGACCTGGAACACAGCTATAATTGCCATGAAATTAAAAAGAAGTCGCAAAAACTAACTCCATTTAAAAAAATTGTTCAAAATTCCGGATAATTTCTTTGAAAAATTGGTGAGAACTTAAGGTCTAGGGTAGATTGTGATAATCGAAGCTTTATGTCAAAAATATTTACATATAAATAATGAGCAATTTTAATCATATAATTTTCATTTGTTAAATAAAAACATTTATTTGTGACAAGTTCCTTTTTGGGTTGGCGTTTGTACTATATTTTGCGTGAGAAGGAAGCCCCTCGCCCCTCGCCCCTCGCCCCTCGCCACATGGAAAGAAAGGTAAGGAACGAACTATCAAGAAACACGTGGCATACTTAAGACAAAGAGCCAATAAGAAACAAAGCCTTAAGTTGAGTTCTATTTTTATTACCTAATAAAACTTTTCGATATTAAGTATCTAAATGTACATGGTAGATTAAGACATTATAAATTATATTTATATCTTACCAATTTAAAATCATTTTGTGTTTTTGTTAAAATAATGATTTTATTTTGAATTTGTATTTTATGCCTACGGGGCTGTGGTTATCTGTTTAAATCTTTGGTGGATATTTACCTATTAAGATCGATTTTATGTTTTTTAATTTTACATAATTTTATCGTTCGATTTTATGTTTTTTAATTTTACATAATTTTATCGTTTAAAAATATTAAACAGGACATTATATTACAATATCTCTATAATAAAATTTCTCAAAACAAGAAATCATTATTTTTATAGAGATTTTTTGTTTGTGTGTAAGCTTGGTGTAACCACATCTTCATCATGTCCAATATATCACCCTCATTGGAGATTGAGAATTGAACCAGTGACTTCACATCAAAGAGAACCAGCCACTTCGCATCAAGGAGTGACTTCACATCAAAGAGAACCAGTAATTTCGCATCAAGAAGTGTCTTAACAGAGCAGTCACTGTTTATCCAAAACCCAGTGGACATGAGAAGATTTTTTTTTTGTGTATATGCTTTTAAAAATAAATTATATAAATAATATATATGTTATTTATCTTAGAATTAAAAATAATATCAATTTTTTAATGTTTTTTTTTTTTTTTATGAAAAAAGATTTATGCGCCTACAACCCAGTATAGGGGCAATGTGTATATGTAATGTAAGAAAGTTTGTAAATATTTTTACGTGTTGACTTAATATGTTGAATTTATAGATAGAAGTTTTTCGAATTAATCTCATTATTAATCTCTGCCTGGGACTAATAGCGATGGATCGATCATACCATTACTTGATACTTTGGCCGGTTTTTTTTCGGTGTTTTCACATTTTAACCTAAGTTTGATGCTCCCAATTTTATTCAACAAAATTTTACCCAAAGTTTTTGGTTCGGCAAACGATTGAGGTCTTATTGCAGCCTTCACGTTGCGCCATGCAAAAATATTGAGGCAATCTCATCTTATCCAAAGTACGTTGTGGTAGGCTGTGCAGGCAAAGTTTGCAATATCATCTTATCCTAAGTTCTTTCTGGGGCATGTTCCACGTTAAGCCAACACCTAATTTAGACATTTGTTCATAGAGATATTTGCATGTTGACCACCTTTCAGCTTATTCAGAATTTGTTTAGAGCATTTTTATTCAATAAGTTCCCTTTTTTTGTTCCTTCGCATTACCGAGAATGATTAAGCAAAAGGAATTTATGAAGATTATTCAGTGTTTTCCGTTTTATATAGCAACTGTTCATTCTGAGTATTATATTCATTTTGAGTATTATAATATTGTTCGTTCTGAGTATTATAATATTGTTCGTTTCTGACCTTGCAGAAATGCCTATCCTAGACTTCTGAGGTTGGCGTTTGCGGTGTTGTAGTTGTTCCAATATTCATAATTTGTTTAGAGCATTTTTATTCAATAATTTCCTTTACTTTGTTCCTTCACATTACCCAGAATGATTAAGCAAAAAGAATTTATGAAGATTATTTGTCTTGGTTTGTTTTCTCTGAACTCAGGGTTTCATCCCTGTCTAGAATATATTTATATGTGTGGTATTTGTATTACTGTTATGGTATAGTGAATGCTTTCAGCTAACTGTTATACAACCATATGGTTGCTTTTCTATGACCCTACTACTATTCAGGATTTGTTTACTTTAGCCGGAGTTTTTGTGTTAATGTGCGTAAGAAAACTAATTCTGGAAAGAAAAAGTAATTATGAATGAATAAGTCTTTGTTCCCTTACACTTGCATGGTTTTCATTACAGAATTTACACGTTCGATAGCCTAATTTCTAATACTAGTTTAATCTAACTCGTTTTCCTTTCTTAATGCTAGAATTCCCACGTTCAAACTCTTTATTTTGTTTATTATTATTTCTTTCTACAAGCTTTCTCATTCTAATTGGTACCTTTACCAGTTCTTGTTATCCTTCTACCTGTTTATTTTCATAAAAGTTATTTGTAGACTACCCTACTATTTCTCATGGTAATCTGTCATTTTCTACACTCGAAGAGCATTTGACCTGTAGATATAATTATTTATGAAGATACATAATTTCCTTCAGTCTAGTAACTTCGACATGTAGATATATATACAAATACATAACAGATTTTCTAAATCACTTTATTAGTTTTACTTATCTGGCTCACAAAACTTTGCTGCTTGATACTGTGCCTCCCAACCTTGAGACTACTCACATTGTAGTCTCCCCTCCATGTATATATATATATATATATAACAGATTTACTAAATCTAAGATAGTTTTACTTATCTGGCTCACAAAGCTTTACAGATTTATTCATATTCAAAAAAATTAGATCTCTCTTGAGTAAATAATAACTCTTTTCCCTAATCACTTAATAAGTAAAAACACCACTTAGTAAATAATAAATAAAAACAGTGTTTACAAGGAACTGCTAAATCACTTCTCACTTCTGCATAATTAATTTCAAGAAATAATTTTATAATTAAAATAGCATACAGTAAATTAAATATTTATTTACATAATTCGAGGATATCACACTCATACAATGAATCCCATAATCAAATAATCAAATAGAGTTAGGGAAAAACGTTAAAAATCAAATAGAAATTGAATCCCATAATCAAGTTAAAAATCAAATAGAAATTGAATCCCAAAATCAAGTAGAGTTAGGGAAAAATAAAAAAAACACAACACCATTAGATTTTGACACAACACACCAGCTGCTCGACTAACAGGAGAGGACACACACGTTATGAAATAGCAATGATGTGACAGGTGGGTTGCATGCACTCCCCAAATGCTTGCCCCACGTCCTTTCCTACGCTCGATGTCTTTATATCTGTAATAAATGACGTATATAATGGAGGTTCATATAAAAAACTATTTTTAATATAAACGTTAGTAATTTTATTTCTTTCTGATTTTTACATCATATCTGATTCCTGAAATAAATAATTATAAAAACCAAACATACCATTTTTTATGATCTCAATTAGTTAATAATTGATTATTTTCCTAAACAAGCTTAATTTTTGTCATATATTAGGTCATATTGAATATAGAATAGTTTTTTTTTAATTGTAAATAAATTTTTTAGGTCATATTGAATATTGAATAGTTTTCGTTTTAATTGCAAATGAAAATTTAAAATAAATAGAATGTCATATTTTTCTTCTTCTAAAAATAATTGCTTTCAATCCATTATTATAAAAAAATTACATATCTAAATACAAAGAAATTATTATAAAAAAAAAATTACATATATAAATACAAAGAAATTTAACCGTTTCTAAAATATTCAAAAACCTAAAATCGAGTGTATTAAAAAATAATCACTGTTATCAAATTTACATTAACATAAATTTAAAATTCCAACCTTCTTCGAGTGATCGACTTGTGCATTATGTTTCCTCTTACCGTGGTCGTCCCATCTTGGTTGAAACGAAAAGTCCTGCATGATATCATTCAACTATTCACTGATTAGATTTGTCTATTTGATACTTGGTGTAACTATCGTTAAAGAAGCAAAACAATCCACAACCCTGTAAAATATTATCCAAGATTTTTTCAAGCACCGTTATGATAGTATGATCGTCCTGGGCAGCACCCACATGAATTGATGTCAGCTAGCTTAAATGATGCACAAATAAAAAAAAGGCTTCATTCATTTGTGCTTGAGGGAGGCCATTTGCTTACGGCAAGGACTACCCGCTGCATGCAGCACTTGTTAAGATTTGGTTGATGTTTATGTGGTTCATCTTTAGAACAAGGTGAGAAAAATCATAGAATCTTCCTGAATAAATAGTAAGGGTGCATCATATACACATTAAATACTGCGTAAATCTTTATATTAATATATCCAATTTATAATAAGTAAATTGGTAAACATTTACATGTCTATTAAAATTAATATAGAGCCAAAGGGAGAGGTTGTAGTGTCCATAAAAAGTTAAAAGTAATCAAATTAATAAAATTTTAATAAAATTCAACTTTCTTTAGGCCAAAAATTTCTCTTATGTGATTTCGATGGAAAGAATTTTCTTATAAATTCAACTTTGTTACATTGAAATTTTGTTTTTATTAATGAAGTTAATAATAACTTTTTAGATTAAAACAATTCATAATATACATATTACATTAAAATATATAAGTAGCAACAATGAGTTAACATCCATTTTACCTTATAAAATAGAATAATGATTATGTAACCATATTTAAATTTAATCAATCACCACATAAACTTACAATATAACATTATGTTTAATTGTGGATATTCACGTCCACTTTGTCATAGATATTATTAACTTGTAAATAAGCTTTATACAATGCCATGGACCAATACCATGACTCATCAATACAACATGTCCAAAAACCATCTCTCATTTCACACTCAAAATATTTCATAAGAAAATTATATTAGTTTAATTTTGTAACAATTTTTAATAAATTTAAAAGAAAATTTTTATAATTACTTTTGAGATATATCTACACCTTTACACCTTTATCAAATGAAAATATATAAGAGATAAATAGTAGCTATAAATTAAGATTCATTTCACCATATAAATTAAAATAATTATTTTTGTAACCATATTTAAATTTCATTAATAAATTTACATATAAAAATAATAATAAATTAATAAGCATTTAAAAAAACCTAATACTTACAATATAATAATATTTTTAACCATGGATATTCACTACCACTTTACCATGGATATTATTAACCATACCATACCATGGACCAATACAATGGCTCATCAATACCACATGCCCAAAAATCATCCATCATTTCACAATCAAAATAATACTTACAATTAACAAGACTTTTAACCATGGATACTCACCCCACTTTATCATGGATATTATTAACCACACCATACCATGGTACCACGTGCCCAAAATCCATTCTCATTTCACAATCAAAATAATTTATAAATAAATAAGTTAATTTGACTACATTTTTGGGCCAAGAGACACGCTCCATCCTAGTATGGAAGAGCTGTTGTAATGTCCAATTATATACGTTATCTAAACATTTTGACCAGGTCAAAATACATAAAAGTAAAAATTTGAATTATTAATTGAAATATTTTGACTCAGTGAAATTATATAAAAATAAAAATTAAACTAAAAAAACAAAATTAGTAATTAAACTAACCTAAATCTATCTTAACTTTGGATCTATCAAGCTCCAAGAGGGATCAAATTTACTTTGCACCTTGAGTAGAATAGAAGCTAAGATGGTTGGTTAAATCTAAAAGACAAAAAAATTATAATTACTTTCGAGATATATCTAGACCTGTACACTTCTATAACATGAAAATATATAAGATATAAATAATAGCTATAAATTAAGATCAATTTCACCATATAAATTAAAATAATAATTTTGTAACTATATTTAAATTTCATTAATAAGCATTTAAAAAAATTAATACTTACAATATAGCAATATTATTAACCATACGATACCATGGGCCAATATGATGGCTCATCAATACCACATGCCCAAAAACCATCCCTCATTTCACAATCAAAATAATACTTACAATTAACAAGACTTTTAACCATGGGCATTCACCCCACTTTACCATGATATTATTAACCATACCATACCATGGCTCATCAATATCACATGCCCAAAATCCATTCTCATTTCACAATCAAAATAATTTATAAATAAATTTATTTTTTTTAATTTTATTTTATTACAATTTTGGGCCAAGAGAGACTCTCCATCCTAGTATGGAAGAGTTGAAATCATGAGAAATTAGTCAGTTCCAACTACCTTTCATGGAAATGGTCATAGATGAATGGCTTACTTAACCCAGGTGAATCCCAAAAAATGATATCTAATAGAAATAAAATTAATAATTAAACAAGCCTAGATCCATATTAATTTTGGATCTATCAAGCTCCTAAAGGGATCACCTTTCTTCAAGTTTTACATTCAGAAAAGAGGTTTGCACCTTAAGAAATTTGATCCCTCTAAGTGCTTTAAGATGGATCTACACTGCAGATCACTTTTCTTCAAGTTTTACATTCATAAAAGAGGTTTGCACCTTGAGAAATTTGATCCCTCTAGGCGCCTGATAGATTTGAAGTTAAGATGGATCTACGTTGCTCATAACTAATTGTAGTTTAAAAACCAACATAGATCCATCTTAACTACACATTGCAAATGTTTCCTCAAATTTTGCTCTAAAAAAAGGTTTGCACCTCGATAGATTTAACTAATTGTAGTTTAGAAACCAACATAGATCCATCTTAACTACACATTGCAAATGTTTCCTCAAATTTTGCTCTAAAAAAAGGAAGATTGCACCTGGATTAGATTGATTCCTCTAGGCCCTTGATATATTTGGAGTTAAGATGGATCTACCCTAGTTTTAATAATTTTTAATTAAAATTTGAATTATTCAAACTCTACATTACAATCATTAATGAAAGATTAAATGTAAATTATTTGCCCATCCAAACCACTACACCAAAGTCATACAAATCCAATAATTTTGATAAAATTTTGTGTTAGGGATGCTCATGTTAACACTAGGTACATACTGTTGTGAGTGGAGAAAAAAAGTTAAAAAGACTTACCACTCATTGTATTAGCCAAATTTAATATTAAAAATGTTATTTTAATATTTTTTAATTAAATTTTGAATTATTCAAATTCTACATAACAAACATTAATGAAATTTAAAAGTAAATTGTTTGTCCATCCAAATCAGTACACCCAAGCATACAATTCTATAATTTTGGACAAAAAACATTCTGTGCTAAGAAGCTCATATTGAAATGTTGTTGACCTAGGTTGTGATTAGATAGAAACTTAAAATACTTACCCATCCCATTTTATTAGCCAAATATATTATTAGAAAGTTTCATTTTAATATTTTTTTTTATTAAATTTTGAATTATTCAAATTCTACATCCTAATGAAAATTTAGATGTAAATTGTTTTCTCATCCAAATCACTGCATCAAAGCCATACAAATTCAATAATTTTGATAAAAAAAGTTGTTTCCATGCTAAAAGTGTGCCAATGTCGTCCTAATTGGAAAGAAAAGTTAAAAAAACTTACCATACATTTTATTAGCCAAATTTATTATTACAAATGTTTCATTTGAATATTTTTTATTAAAACTTCAATTAAGAAAACTTACCACACATTCTATTAGCTTAATTTATTATTACAAATGTTTCATTCTAATACCTTTTATTAGTATTTGAGTTATTCAAATCCTATATCATAATCATTAATGAAAATTTGAAAATTGTTCTCCATCTAAACCACTGTACCAAAGTCATACAAATTCAATAATTTTGATAAATTCTTGTGCTATGGATGCTCAAGTTCAAAACATCAATGTGACTAGAAAGAAAAGTTAAAATAAAAACTTACCACACATTCCATTAGTCAAAAACACTTTTACAAATATTTCGTTTTAATATTTTTAAATTAAAAATTGAATTAGTCCTATTCTATTTATATTCCATCTCACATAACACACATGAATACAATAAACCTAAAAGTGCAAATATTCGTGAGAAATGTTGGGTTATTTATCAATATATCAACATAATATAATGCATCAAGACTTTAATAAAGAAATGTATCCAACCTTTAAAAAAAATCTAGAAGTTGAGATATATCCAAGGGTACACTTAGTGGTTGAAGTGAGTTGTTAACTCTCTCACCACCCACGTTTCATTCCCTGAAATAATATGCTAATGACTTAGGGTTTTTACATTAACGCATTAGTTTGTCCTCTCAATCCTACAGTGACCCCACAATTAAAAACCATTGACACTCTTCCATGAAAAACATACACAATCCTGATCACAACTTGGAACTTCAAAGATCAACGTGGCAATATATCAATCAGTACACTTATGATCACACCTTGGAACTTCAAAGATCAACTTGGCAATATATAAATCAATACACTTATGATCACACCTTGGAACTTCAAAGATCAACTTGGCAATATGAATTAGTACACTTATGATCACACCTTGGAACTTCAAAGATCAACTTGGCAATATGAATTAGTACACTTATGATCACACCTTGGAACTTCAAAGATCAACTTAGGCAATATATAAATCAGTACACTTATGATCACACCTTGAAACTTCAAAGATCAACTTGGCAATATATCAATCAATACAGTTATTAAAAACTCTGATTGACCTCACAATTAAAAACCATTGGCACTCTTCCATGACAAAAGTACACAATCATGATCACAACTTGGAACTTCAAAGATCAACTTGGCAATGAACAATTAAAAACCAATGACACTCTTCCATGAGAAAAGTACACAATTGTGTTCGCAACTTGGAACTTCAAAGATCAACTTGGCAATATATCAATCAGTGACACCAGCTTTAGCCCTGTGATAGGATATACTTACCAAGAATAAGGCCATGGAATTATGTCCTATTGCAAATCTTTCTTTAGTTAAATAGGTTACATTCCACATGAATACTATGAGCAAAACCATGAGTTTTCGTAAACTTGAATAAAACCACTAATAACTTGACCAAGACAAATTTACCCAAACCACCCTTACATCTTGGACACATATAAAGTATAATATGTGGACTAGTATAATGACAATTATCAAGTTAAAATAATAATTTCAATTTGACCAAATCAACATATATTGCATTACATAACAATCAATTTTTATTTGTATTATTTTAATTTGACTTGGTCAATATAACATTACATAAAGCATTACATTACACTAGCTTAGATCCATCTTAACTCTGGATCTACCAAGCACCAAAATAGATCAAATCTCTTTTCACTCTAAAAGAGGTTTGCATGTCAATATATTTGATCTCTTTGGTAGATCCGGAGTTAAAATGAATCTAGGCGGGTTTTATTATCAATTATTATCAATTATAATTATTAATTGGTATACTTTTTTTTTATTTAATTTTTATTTTTAGTTTTATGTAATTTGACCAAAGTAAAAATGTTTATAGGATGTTACAACATCTCTACATATTGGGTTGGAGAGCACCTCTCCATGCAATTACTTTTAACTTTTTATTATTTTTTAATTGAGTCCATGCAATAACTTTTAACTTTTTATTATTTTTTAATTGAGTCCATGCAATAACTTTTAACTTTTTATTATTTTTTAATTGATCCCACATGTAAATGTTACAAACATTTACACCACTACATCATCTACCCCATACATTTTTGCTTTCCGATTTAATTTTAAAACTGTTTAAAATAAAATATTTATAAAAAAATTTGATTTTGAATGGATTATGATTTTTTGGAAGGGTTATTGATAAGCCTTGGTCTAACCCATGGTATTGTAACAAAGCCTACTTACAAGTTAATAATGTCTATGATAAAATGGGAATGAATATCCACGGTTAAGAATCTTGTTATATTGTTAGTTTATTATAAGTACTAAGTTTTAATTTAAAAAATGTTATTTATAGCTTTTGGGCATGTAGTATTGATAAGTCATGACCCATAGTATTGCAACAAAGTGTATTTAAAAGTTAATAATATCCATTGTAAAATGGTCGTGAATATTCATAGTTAAGAATCTTGTTATATTATAAGTATTAAATCTTTATGTGCTTATTATTTAAATTTAAATATGTTACGGAATCATTATTTTAATTTAAATGGTAAAATGGATTTTAATTTATAACTAATATTTTAATGTGATATATAAAAATGTTGACAAACTTCCTTACATTGCACACATCTCTCCTCTACTAGGTTGTAGAGTGCCTCTCAACGCAATAATGTTTTACAACATCGCTTGCATATTAGGTTGTATTGCACCTCTCAGCACAATAAAGGGGTTAATATTTATAAAGAGAATAATAGTTCTTATCCAAATCAAAGGTATCAATTTCATGAAGTCTCTTCATACATTTTGGAGGAGCTTCGTGTATAGTAACCACTTTTGAGGAGGAAAGTCTAATATTGATGTCTTCTTCTCTATCCTTTAAGGAAGTATAAGGTTCCTCATTTCACAATAACACTTACATACAAATCATGTTTTCGTTTCCTTAATTAGTGGTTTGTTGATTAGTAGCAATTTGTGCACCATCATCCCCTAGATATGGTTTTCCATATGCTTATCATATTTTTTTATTAAGGTTTGTCCCAAGTTGGTAGCTTAGGTGGTTGGGAGCACAATTTGTTATCCCATACACCTAAGCTTAATTCCAAGGGACATGTTTGGCCCATTGTTAGAAAGATCGAAGTGTAGGCACCCCCTCCCACATGTCATCTTAACTCTTCTAAGTCATAACTTATTGGTATATCTCTCTTGCAGGCAGTTGGATATATTGTTGGTGTTATAGTGGTAGTTGAAATATTTGATCCTAGGTCTCACCTAGATTACTCCAACTTGTTACCAATTCACCATGGTTAAAAAAAACACTTTTTGATTTAGGTTTTTGTCCCTTGTTCTTTTTGGAGTAGCCACACACTTAACGACAAGAATCTTGGATATACCCAATTTGTTTACGAAACTAACACTGAATAATCTAGAACTTGAACCCATCTAAAATTTCCCATTGTGAGATCATTTTGTCTAATAAGTTGTTATAGGCCATTTTGTCACATCTAATCAGTTAGCCTCCTAATAGGATAAATAAACATCCTATTGGCCATTGTCCTCATATTGCACAAATCTCTAAGCATGTACCTTTCATTTCCCGGAATGTTGGCCTTAAACTGCTTCATCTGAGCTAGTTTGAGGACCAACACTCCCTGTAGGCTTACTGGGGTGCGTTCACCGGCAGGTTGGTCCACTATGGCTTGCATTGGTCACCAACGAGTTGCTCCCCTTTGCACCTACCTTGGTTCTAGAAATACAGGAAAATGATCGGGATTCCAGAAGCTTCCTCTTCTAGTTGTTTCTAGAATTTGTTACAACTACTCACCTTAGATAAAACATTTGGATCATATCCTTTCTTATATTGGAATTTTTGCCACTTGTCCTTTGATCCTATCCCTCCAAGAAAGGTGGATTTATTACCTTCGATTGGTAATCAGATAAGAACTCCCAACTTACCTTACTTCTCTATATATTCTCAGCCTTCTATGTGGTTGGGGGTTGGCTTTTGGAGAGTGATTGTGCCCTTATGTTGTTGTAGTGAGTGGTCATCATCTCATGCATTTAGGGTGATTGGAGATGCATATTATGACAAGGAAAGGACAAGTCAACAACTTGGAGGAGCTCTTCTACAAGATCAACTACTACTTATGGTTGTAATCTCTTTCCATTTATAGTAATGCAAAGAATTCATTGTTTCCCTATATGTCATGTTGTTATTTCACTTATTTCAATACCATTTCAATCTATTGAATGAAGTACTTAGATGATACCGCATAGATCTCGTAGTTTTTTGGCTTGTGTTATCTGACTGTGCATGTTCTAATTTTGGCATTCAAAGATGCAATTGGAGCTTCCAAGCTAAAGGAGGAGCAAAGTGTGCAAAGGATTCCAGGTAGGCCTCACTCTGTCATCTATTTACTTTAAGGAAAAGCATTGTGTTCCTTGTCTCTCTGTTCTTCTATGTTAGCCATTGACCTAGGGAAGATATTTTTGTCCACAATCGTGAATCTCGTATAACAAATTAGCGACTCCATTGGGAAATGGAGTATTCCCTTGGTGTTTTCCTTGTCAATTGTGTTTGCTTACCTCCTTGACAAACCTTTGTTGTATCATCCAACCAAGAACATGCCTAGGAAGTGATTTCATTGAGCCCTTTTCTGCAATTTTTGTGCTGAAATCCTCTTTCCCAAGCCCAACGTACCCCTTGTGCCTTTAACAGAGCATTGCACCTCACCCTGGCCCACTCTCCACCAACGTTGAAATGCACTGGTGCCTCTTCTGCACCAGCATTGGCCCCTGTTTTGTCATGAATTTTTCCTTGGTTCTTGAGCCTATCTTTGGTCAACCTACTTCCAGCTAAACTTCCCTGAATCTTCATTGTCTTGTGGTCTCTCTAAAGCCTTTGTTTGGTTTGCATTTGTGTTGTTTTCCTTTGCTAAGAATTGATTTTGATTTTTCTTTGTTCTTATCATTTGGTATCTTGCAAACTGATTTCTTTTGAGTGTTGGTCGCTTGGATGAATTGTTGTTCTAATCCTCGTTATGAAAAGTGTAATTGAATCAGTAATTGAACATTTTCATCTTAGTTTTCTTCATTTCAAAAATTAAGTGTGGTGAAAAGAAAAATTTTGCATCATCATTTAGGGTTTTACATGTGCATTAGCATACGAACAGTTGCATCAGAAAGGAAATTACATCTTGCATCTTGTTTGTTGCATATTGTGTGCTACATCTTGATTGTTCCTTCCCTTCCTTAGCTAGATTTTCATTTAAAGAGAAAGGAGTTATATTTTCTCATGTTAGATTTTCATGTTAGGATATTTAGGTGACATTCGTGCTGAGCCTTAAAACTAAAGCATAATCAAAGATAACAGTCAAATTTATTGAATCAACCTAAGGAGCATTTTTAACATTAATGCAAACATTTAGAGGTCTAGGCTAGAGACATGTTATGACGTCGTTAAAAGTAGGAGCTATCGCTGTTTTCTAATGTTTCATCCCAGGGATGAAATCTCATTCCATGTATGTGAGTGTATAGGATCATACTCCACATACCTTTGGGTATATTGGTGGCACTCCACGCACATAAAGTATATGGGAATGCTCTCATCGAACGGTTATGCATTAGACAACACTACTACCAACTGCACTCCCACGTACCATCGTGTATATTTTGGGAGTCCCCAATAGGTTTTTATCCATCCACAGGTAATCGAGTCTGCCACCTTGTATATCGTGATACACCGAACACGACATTCGGGGAGATTGGTTGTCATACGTTAAGTCCTTGGTTCACCAAGGTATATATTGCAGTTCACGATTGCTTGGTAATCCTTTATTCCAAGATTACCCTCTTTTGATTTATTTCCTTTTCTGTTAATCAAATTTGTTGCCCAACATGGAAGAACAAAATCCCCCTCCCCGTTGTTCACGTAGAATGCAAAAAAAGCCTCCACTTCCTCTAGAGGCTACTCCTAACCGTCATCCAGGGCATAGGAAAATGAAAACTACCAAATCAGGAACATCGGGAACTACTTTTAACCCTCCTCCCGATATTGATCAGCCATAATCATTTGTCCCTTTGAGTTCTACATTGGAGATTACATCTAGTCTTATTAGTGACACTGACACAATTGGAACATAAGTTCCTAAAACTTTGTTACCTGAGGTCATTCAATCTGACCTTCCTGAGTCAAAAACTTTGTTTCCTATGGTTATCTAACTTGAGGAGCCTCATTCATCTTTACTTGAGTCTTTGGGACCTTCCTCCTCTCTTCTTTTGTCTCAGGCATAACCAATATATCTTGGGCCCAACGTTGAACCTCTTCCATACGGGCTTCTGAGTATTGAAGAGATCCCTCAAGAACAACCTTGTCCTTCTACTCTCATTCATTGGTAAGGACTTTATTTTTATCAAACTGATCCTCTTCCATCTCCTCAACCTCAGACACAATCTCCCCCGCGAATATCTCGTGGAAATATTCATTGGGATTGTTAACCATGACTAGAACTGATTTAAACTCCCAACCTATGTCCACCACTATGGTTGAGACATCAAGCATCACATCCTCATCTATGTTTGTAACATCAACAGAAGTTCATTTATATGGTGGCCTGTCTGTCTCGGCTGGCTATCAGCCATTATCTGGTACCTTTTCTGGTGTGGCTTCCAGTCCTTGGACCTCTCCCATGTCATGCAATTCAGGAATAATGTCTAGTGCTTCTCTTATGAATGCCACACAATTTGCTCCTCTTCCTCCATCCACACCTACCATAGATCAACATGATGGCCCTTATATCAGTGGGAAAAGCTACCCTTAACAAACCAACCCTCCTTATGTTGGGTACCCTTCATCTGGATCACAGTTTCCTCCATCATCCCCTCTTCCCATGGCAGGGGGGTGATTTGTTGTTATTATACCTCAATATGGTAATCCACCTAGTTATAGTCCTCCTTATCCTGGAATGGCTTCCGGTGTTTGGAAACCTACTTTACCCGTTCAACCTGGTTCATATTAGGATTAATTGTTGAATCCTCAAACTATATCGTCTTCATCGCAAATTCCTACCTATCCCTCAGTACCTCAACAAGCTCATATACATGTGAGCAAACCTTTATAGCATATTCCAATGGTTTATGATTCCCCACTAGATCCTGATTAGTCAAACTGTACAAGGTCCCTCACCTTCTCAATCGCTTGTGCAAGGTACTCCTCAAGTTTTGATAGGTCAAATTCTTTAAAATTTGTCACAGTCTCCGTCAAACCCATACCAGGGGGAAATACAAACCCTTATCAGGTAATAGTATGGATCACATCAAGTGCCTTTTCAAGGCCAACAAATCCAAACCCAACCATTACGGCAGCTTTATCGTCATCATGGGGTTGGGTAACAAAATTACTTGTATGATGGTTATTAGAACCCTCCATATTTAGGTAACCAATTCCTTATTATCATAACCCTCCTTATCCAGGAATGCAAGTGCCCGTTGCGCAGGATATCCATTCGTATCCAGGTCATCCACCTCCAAACTTTAATTGACAGTTGCCTTTTGTGGCTACTCTTGAATTTTCGTATTTAACTCAGCGTACTAACGTCCCATCGCTCATTCGCCATGGTGGTCGATTATTCCCACTAAGTTGCCTTCTAGTATCCCAAAATTCAATGGGAATCCTAGATAATACCCATCGAGGCATGTTATGACATATCATCTATGGTGTTCATCTAATTCACTTAATGATGATTCCATTCAACTCCGTATTTTCCAACATACTCTTTTAAGTACCACAACTAAATGGTATATTGAATTACCTAGCGTGTCGTTTCACAACTTCGGTACTTTAGCCACTACCTTCCACACATATTTCCAATTTCCCATCATATATGGAACTGGAACGAAACTATTGAATAACTTCAAACAATCAAACTCTACTCACATTCATGAGTGGAGGCACCATCATTGGTTGGTCAAGACTTATGTTCTCGATCAGTTGTTAGCGGAATGGTTTGCCAAATCTCTATTAGCTCCCATAACAAAATATGTGGCCAAAGGTGGAATCATGACCGAAGAGAAATTTATTGCTCGTGCTTAGTATTTAGATCTAGTTTATACCCAATCAAGCACACTCTACGATAAGATACCAAATGCTCGGAGACCCTCGCATATTGTTCCTCCTCCACCTGGTAAAGAATCTCATATTGTTGATGGCATTATAGGTTCTACCAGTTCGCAGCCTGCGAGTAAACCATATGGTATTTCTCTTACCGCACCTGCACAAAACCCTCCATCTCATCCTCCTGTGGTTTCTACTTCTAAGATAAATGTCATCTCATCTGATAAAGGCAAGTCTCAACAACAACCTGGAAGCAAGAAGAAAGTTAAAGGTAAGAAGAAGAAATATTCCTCACCACGGGATAAACAAACAAATTTGTCTTCCGATGAGAAATGAAAGCCTCGATACCCATGCTTGATTTGTAATGAGGATCACTTTACATGTGATTGTCTGCACCGTGCTAAAGTGAATCAGTTTCTTAAATCATCCACTTCTCCCGCTGTGTTGACCAACCCGTTTCCCAATTAGGAGACTCATATTGTTGCCCATGATGCCTCTTCCTCTAACACAGTTTTGATGCTTTACTTCTCAAAGCTGAAATTTGATGTCATGGTGACCACTCGGAATAAGGACTATGGTAATGTGAGTCCACTGAATGGTCAAGCTACTGATCAACTTACCAGTTCGGCACCACCTTCATTTGATCATGTTTCACCTCTGGTTCAAACAAAATTGACTATCAAGCCTCTGAAGGGTGTTATCCATAAGTTTTCTTTCAACCCTCATTCGAGAGCAGCTCAAAATTACAACATAGTTGAAGACTTGGCTCAATCACCATCCGCTATGTCAACTCTTGAGGTGTTGCAAAAATTCCCCACCCAAAAGAAGGCCTTGTTACCATCTCTTGCACGTGTGGATTCGTCAAATTCCAATCTAGTGGTTTTCTCTCGTGAAAACTATACCCCTCGACTTCCGGCTCAGATAGCTTTTATGATTTAGGTTGTTGTCCATGGCAAGAACATTCATCGTTCTATTGTGGACGAGGGAGCCTCAACCTGCATTATGTCCTTGTCTTGTTGGAAGGTGATTGGCTCACCCTAACTGAGTTAATCGACCACCACATTAAAAGCCTTTGATTAAAGGACATACAAACCTTAGGGGATTCTAAATTCCCTCCAAGTGGAATTGGGGGCAAACCCATCTCCTTTGAAGTAGAGGTTATTGACAAAACTTTTGATTAAAATCTTCTACTGGGACATACATGGGTTCATGCTATGACTGTTGTTGTTTCAACTTACTTCTGAATGGTTGCCTTTCCTCATAAAGGCGGGATTGTGACCATAGATCAACTCACCATTTTCGCCTTTGATTCCAATGTTACTGGAAGTGTAACTCTTGTAGGGGAGTCCCTACGTTCCTATTAGCATGTCAAAGTTGGTTTGTTGAAGGATTCATCACTTATGGGAACCTTTTCACTCCCTCCCCCTCCCCTTTCCATCTCCTCCCTTTCGATTGTTTATACCAACCTGATATAATCCTCTACGATTATGGTTGATCCATGGATTGTAACTGATGAAACTGACATCAAAATTTTTGGCAACCAAATGTTTCTTAGCCCCATTGAGAAGGATTACGAATCATCTACTTGGCTTATGCAACTTGTACTTTTTCTTCCATCAATTGGGTAAATCAATCACTGGATTATGGCACGTCCTCTGACCCTTTCTCGCATACATTCTCTACAACAAAAGCATCATGGAGATCATGATGTTAGATGACGCGTCATGGGATGAACATAATCATCAGTCCTTCTTCCCAAATACCGTTGAAGATAATCTCAATGGTTTGTACCTACTTAATTTTTTCTAACCCTTTACGAATTTTGTTTCCATTCATGAGATCGACTCTTAAAAGAACCTTTTGAATATCGAAGAAACCATTCCTCTCGATATTTCGATTAAACCAGGAACACTTGAAAATTTATACATCAAAGCATCTTGTTCTTCATCTGAAATCAAGATTTATCGAGCGCTTTTTTGTGAGTTCAAAGAAGTCTTTTCCTAGACATATGAAGAAATTCCAGGTATCGACCCAAACATAGTAGTGCACGGAATCAAGATGTATCCTAATGCCAAACCTGTCTGATAGCGCCTCCCTCCGGTCCATACCAAGAAGGATGCTGGGATAAAAGCTCAAATCGAAAAGCTTCTTCGAGCTGGTTTCATATAACCCATTACTTTAACTGATTGGGTATCGAATGTTGTCCCTGTCATGAAGAAACAAGGCACGATTCGATTATGTGTCGATTATCGGGACGTAAATCGAGCTTGTCTAAAGGACAACTACCTAGCCCTATTTATTGACCAAATTGTTGATGACTGCGATCGCTATGAGATTTATTCATCTATGGATTGTTTCTCGGGCTATAACAAAATCAACATTCTCCCTGTAGACCAACCTAAAACTGCATTTATTTGTCCCTGTGGTACTTTTCTTATAGAAAGCTCCCATTCAGTTTAAATAACGTAGGGGCCACGTTTCAACGTGTAATGGACTACGCTTTCCACGACATCAAGCATATCATGCAACCATATCTAGATGATCTCCTGGTTCACTCCAAGCATTAGGTTAATCACCCCTTGCATTTACGGACCATTTTTCTCCATTGTAAACATTAAACATTTGACTTAACCCACACAAATGTTTGTTTTGTGTTGGTTCTAGTCGACTCCTTGGTTTTTTCATTTCGAAACAAGGAATTTGTATTGAGCCATAAAATTCCAAGCAATCGTTGACTTGTTTGAGCCTTCCTCCCTCGTTTAGTTACAAAGACTCCAAGGGAAAGAAAACTTTCTGAGGAGGTTCGTCCCTAACTATGCTGAACTGGCAAAAGGATTTACTCGCTTATTGAAAAAGGGGATTCCCTTCCATTGGGATAATGTTTCACATAAATCGTTTGATGCATTGAAAGATGTATTAGTTCAGGCATCTCTCTTATATCCCCTTGACTATCATTGCGACTATTTCTTGTACCTTGCTTCCACCATATCTACTATAGTTATGGTGTTAGTCCAAGAAGACGATATGGGGACTGAACATCCCATTTATTATTTGATTCAGAACCTCAATGATACCGAGATCTAGTATACTCTTGTGAAAAGTTAGCTTTGGTGGTCATTCAAGCCATCCAGAGATTTCGCCATTACATCTTGCTTCGCAGAACTACAACCATTTTGGATTGCAACCCATGGCATACATATTATCACGTCAATTTCTGAGAGAAAATACTCTAAGAGGATCATTATTTTCCAAGAGTTCAACCTTGAATTCATCAAATCCAAGTCGAAGGAATCCCTAGATTTTTCCAAGCTAATGTGCGATCTCCCTTCCCTTGATGTTGAAAATACATCTGAAGATTCCATCCCAGATGAATCATTGTTTCTGATCTTATCACCTGACTCATGGTATGGAGATTTTATGATCTATCTTTAGAAACCAAACTTTCCAACCTAATACCTCTAGCTCAGAGTGGTGACGTATCTAGTACCAAGCCTGAAATTACGTGATTGTCAACAACACCCTTTACTGTCGTGGTATCGATACGATTTTATGTAGGTGCCTCACTCTCAAGGAGGCCGAGAAAGTATTGAATTAATGCCACTCGGGGGCATGTTGCATACATTTATCTGGTTATGCTATTGCGCAAAATATCTTACGCACCAATTACTTTTGGCCCACCATTTTTCGTCACTGTATCCTCGCAATCCAGAAATGGCATGCATGCCAGATCTATGATCGAAAATTACGCACTCTGCCTACTTCGTTGCATCTCGTTGTCATTGTCGGTCCCTTTGAAAACTGGGGTGTCGACTTTATGACATGTAACCCTCATTCGACCAAGGGGCATGACTATATAATTGTCGTTGCTGACTACTTTACCAAGTGGGACAAAGTGATGCCTACATTCAATAACATCGGTGAAATGACTGCTTACTTTTTCTTCAACCATGTGATTTCTGGGTTTGGTGATGTGCAAGCAATAGTAACGGATCATGAGAAGCACTTTTGGAATCATATGATGACCAAATTAGCTTCCAAATTTGGACTTTCACAAGAAATTTCCACTCCCTATTATCCTCAAGCTAAGAGACAAGTTTAGGCGATTAACAAAGTCCTTAAGACTATGCTTCAACATATGATGGGGGTCCACAAATCGAACTAGCACTTGCTTCTCTTTACTGCCTTATGGGCATACAGAACCTCAGTGAGGACTGCTACTATATTCACACCCTTCTAGTTGGTGTATGGCTTGGAAGTGATCCTCCCCATTGAATGTGAAATTCCATCACTCAAACTAGCTATGAAACTTCTTCTTGCTACTTCCATAGAGGAGGAACGTATTTTACATCTAACTCATTTGGATGAAACCCGACACTATTCAACGTTAGCCAATGAAGCCCATAAAATACACATCAAAGCGCAATATGACAAAAGTGTCAATCCTAAAGTCTTCTTAGAAGGAGATCTGGTTCTCTTATATGACCAAGAGGCTGACAAGTCAAGTCAAGGAAAGTTCCAGCCTATGTGGTTGGGCCCATACATTGTCAAGTGTGTCCTTGCAAAAGGGGCTTATGAGTTAGTAGGCCTCGTTGGAGTTCCCCTGATGTAACCTAGAAATGGATTGTACCTTAAAATGATGTGCTTGATCCCATGCATAGTACATTGTGTACATATTGTCTATAGGTGTGTTGAGTGTGTTTGGAGTGTGTTTTTCAAAGTTTCCCATGGTTTATGTTGATTCTTTTTACTTTTGGATTGCAGATGTCAACCTCTCTCGAATCATATATTGGTTATGTCAATGGTGCTAGCCATAGTATGCAAATGAGCTATATTTGCTCCAAATGGCAACCTAGCGAGTATGCAAGGGATTTGCATTTCTCGCTCGACTAACAACATGGTTGAGTATATCATAGTTGTTGATCTACTGCCTGATGTTATTTCACATGGTATCTGTATTATGGTCATTAGGTTTGACTCACAGCTCAGTGCTACAACTCGCTAATATCTATTTAGTGAGAAATCCCACCATCCTTTGCATGGTTTTGGGAGTGCGTCTTCTAGAAAGACATTTCAATTTCATATGATATGAACATATTTCTAGAAATTTGAAGACATTAGCAGATGCCCTAACTAATTTTGTTTTATATTGACATTTGCAACGAATGTAAATAACTTTGAATTCACATCACATCATATTGAAATCAGAATAGGAACTAGGAAACACTGAAAAAAAATAAATAAATAAAATAAAATAAAATAAATAAATAATAAATAATAAAATAATATAAATAAATAAAATAAAAATAAATAATATAAATAAATAATATAAATATAAAATAAAAAAAATATAAATAATATAAATATAATATAAATAAATAAATAATAAATATATATATATATATATATATATAATATATTATATATATATATATATATATAGCTTGGTTTTACAAAATGTGTGCCCTGAGACACATATGGCTACATCTCCCATATAAAAACTACATGCACAACATATAAGTAGACAAATCAGTGGTGTTCATGATAAAACAAACACTACATGAGCTATATATATATATATATATATAGCTTGGTTTTACAAAATGTGTGCCCTGAGACACATATGGCTACATCTCCCATATAAAAACTACATGCACAACATATAAGTAGACAAATCAGTGGTGTTCATGATAAAACAACACTACACGAGCTATCTTGTGTAGTAATATACCAATACGACTAGGCACTCCAATCATGTGTCGTTGAAGTCACAATGGAAGTTGATCGACCACAGTCTCATCAATCTCATGTGTCAGTCCTTCCATGTAGTGCTCCCCTCTGATAGAATCTCAGCTACCTCATGATCCCATAGCGCATCTCGTCCTACCACAGAGACCTGTACTAGTCTCACTACCTCCTCCTATGGCTCTCTCTCTATGTGAAAAATATATGTAGCACCTATTGGTTAAACAGGTCCAACATCTACATGAAAACATCAAATATTTTAGTCTCGGGAACATCAAAAAACACACAAAAAAAACATAAAACTTTAAAAAACTTAATGGTTGAAGTATCTTACCTGAAGCATCCCATTGCTCACCCTCAGGAAACTCGAGCTCGGGACCATCACGG
Source organism: Pinus taeda (assembly GCA_000404065.3). NCBI lineage: Eukaryota > Viridiplantae > Streptophyta > Pinopsida > Pinales > Pinaceae > Pinus > Pinus taeda. Next base: position 217,384 of record APFE030481853.1, read on the forward strand.
AAATCCATCCTTGCGTAAGGATAATCATTAATGATGATGAACTACCTACATAGCCATCCAAAGAAGGTTGTTGAAAATTTGATCATTGGTGGGCTTGCATGTCAACTCATGTGGTCTATCCACCTCCTCATTAGTGGGATCCTCGGATCGATGGGCTCAAGTACAATTTGTTGAGGCTACAACAATGATACCTGCTCTAGAGAAAAAGAGACTAATATCGTCCCATAAATGAAGTTCTTCAACTTCCCCTCCTTTGATTTAGTAAGTCATTCCTTAAAATTGACCAAGACACCCTCACTCCAGTTGAATATTATTAGTTCTAGACACTCTATCCTATTCTTCATGTATGATTTGCTTGCTACATGTAGTGTTGAGTTGCTTGTCAATCTTGCGATAATCAACAAGATCATTCTTAGAGGTAATTGGGTTACATCCTTTATGATGATATTTCCATCCCTAACAGGAAGGGATCGAGGTCTGCAATAGGTAGCGATATAGTATTTCACAGTCTCACCGCCACTTCTTCCACCTAGAAGAGAGATGGGGGCACTTCGTTTTGAAAATCCTGTTAGAAAGTAAATATCCTCTACTTGTATCTCGAGTAGAATCTCCCCAAACCTGAATGATTGTTCCTGAATATCCCATGAGTGGACAAGGTATTTCAACAACTCCATATGTTGCCTTATATCAGGAAGGCAAAAGAATTTCAATAACCCACAATTTTTTAGCGCCTAGATGGTGGCATGATTGTTTTCAGCATTCAAGTCTTGTTCTTCATGTTCTTTTTCTCTTCATATGAATTCCATTTTGTACTAATGGGTACCTGAAACATCAACAAGGAATCCATTAGGCTCTTTCCCATGTAAAAAACTTGACAAAATTTGAGGCAAAACTGAAAGAAAACTTAGAGAAATGTGCCCAACGCACCCCAGCAGTGTCTACCAAAGCATTGTACTTTGCCTGTAGTCTTTATCTAACTAGGCGCAACGCAATTTTCGACACAAGGGGGTTGCATTGGTCCCAGGGTGATCAGGAGCTCAAAATTTACCAAAAATTCAAAGTTGTCAAAATGGTTTGGAACATAAACGACCACGTAGATCTCATCATCCTGAATCTGTCGTAACTCATTCCGCACAAAGAAGACACTCTATGCTCCCAGAAACGCCATCTGTTCACTTTGTTAAACAGGTAAAAAAAATTGCAAGTGGCTGACAGGGATGCTGACTCGGCATCCGTACCACCTAGGTGGCAAGGGGAATATTCTTGGAATATTGTGTTTGATTGACATCATCTTGTTGTTCCATGTGTTTTTGTTTGGGCCAATGAGGAGGTGACACATGGCTAAGATGGAGGCCGCCAAGTGTCCTTCTAATGGTATTCAAAATATTGGTATGACGGACAACGTGGAGGTCGGGCTTGACCCCGCAACATCCTGTAACACAGCGCTAAGACTTGCCAACTCGCCCACAAGCTTGTTTATTAACATCCTGTGGAGGTAACTTGTATTTAATGTTTAAAGTTGCCAGGGTTGGGGGGTCGAGCGGACTTAATTGCGTGCCCCCCCCGATGTGAATGATTGGCTAGCATTTAACGTGACCGCCACTACCTGACTGCCAGATCTAAACCTCCAAATGTGAACGCGCAACTATCATTTAACATGACCACCAAGGTCACCACCACCACTTGACCACTAGATCTAAACCTCCACATGTGAACGTGGCTTCATTAACTGCTAGCATTTATTGTGACCGTCAGAAGGAGGGGTCTAGTGCCGAGGGCTAGCCCCTAGGCGCATGGCCCCCATATGACCGATCTTTTGGTTTTTAGACCTCGGCAGAAAAATTAACGGTCCTACAAATCCACCCGATCTTCGGTGAAAATGTTGCTTAGTTAGAGCGCTTGGCTGACAAAATTGTAGGATGATGCCGAATTTTGTGCAATTTGTAGAGCGAATAGTGGAGAAACTAGGAGAGGTCATAACTTTTCTAGTTTTCGACCAAATTGGATGCAAAAAGAGGCTAAGTAGCCATTTTTGGACATTCTGGAATCATTGGAGCAGGTTCCAGAATGAAAGGAGCACTTTTAGATAAGTATTTTTCAAATTGAAGCCTATGGGTGCCATGGTCAACCAGAGTGTTGATACAGTTTATGGAGGAGTTTGAAGATGGAGATGACCTTGCAAGGGTTTTCCAGCGTCCATTTGCTTTATGCAATAGCCATTACATTAGTGATGTAGCTTTTATTCCTCTTTTCTCTATACGTGTTTTGGAGACAATACTTGTTTATGTACTTCAAGTGGATTGTGGTATTGTTGATGCTCTTTGAAGTTGGAGTATGAGGTGTTGGTGTAAGATGCCTATGTTTGCTGAAAGTTTACATGTTTGACTATAGTTTAACATGTTTGTGGAGTGATAGCTCTTGCAGGAGTTGTTTGTTTGAAGGAGAAACTAACCATTCCATTTCAACACTTTATGTACTCTTCTTTTTCTAGACATTGAGCATAATGAGAAGGGGTCATGCCATTAGAGCTGATCCAAGGAGATGTAGCCTAGGAGGGGTGAACTCCTTTAACAATGGCTAGTGTATTATTGATTGATGCATGCTTCCATTTAGTGTTTGATTTAATGTTTAAAGTTCTTCATGAAATTAACTTAAGAAAACACACATAACAACTCATGTTTCTACTTGCTATTTTGGATTACAAACCACAAGCACATTTTTATATTCTGATGAGGATCCTTGCATAGAAAACTAATATTCCAAATTTAAATCAAGTTGGTATCAGAGCACTGGTTCGCTTTGTGCAAGAAGGAATTCACTGTTGTTTGCAAGTGAGTGTGTTTTGAAGCTCAACTGAGGAGAAAGTTTTGGAAAGGAGACAAAGTTTGTTACAGTCTCTACCACCAGTTCTACCTCAAGTTGCAGTAGAAGCTTCAAGCAAAGCATGTCCCAAGGAGGAGAGCCTGCAAGAATGTTAGAGGATGTGAAGGCTTTTAGAAATACTTTCTTAGACATTGCAGAAATGGTGAAAATCCTCTATGAAGAGAGGAATACCAAATTGCAATGTGAAATCTCTAGACCTCCAAGAGGTGTTCTCCAAGGGAATAAGGTAAAAATAACGGTGATAAACCACCATATTATCCACAATCTTCATGTTTTTTCTACAAATCTTAAATGCTAGTGTAGAAAGTCCCTCAAAGAAGGAAGATGGACAAGTTTGTACCTTTTGTCCACATGATGTGGAAGATGAGGTTCTATCAGCACCCAAATTCAAGGAGATGAAAGAAGAGAGCCAAAGAGTCCAAGAAGACACATCCAGAATCAAAAGAGTGTTTGAAAACATATTTGTATGTCAATCACAAGATTAGGCAAATGGTAAGCATTTACATGCTTCTTCTTTACATGACAGCGTTGATGTAAATTCATTTGCAGCCTTTGACCAAGATGGGTTAAAAGGGAGGAGGCCTTGGAGTGAACCATCAAGGCATTAAAAATCCAATTGAGGCAAAGGAGAGGCCTAATATGAAGGCTTAGGCTATTTTTCAAAAGAAGAATGGTCTTCTAGCAACAACTCATGGGTATCATGTTCCTTTTGCCATAAAAGAGGACATGAGGGGGTAAGATGTTGGGATTTGCATCCAGAATTAGTACCTGCTTGGTTCCTCAAGTATAAGGAGGACTTGAAGTGCAAATCATCTCCAAAGAGAGATGATAAAGTTGAAGAAGAAACGAAGCTAATTTATTATTTCCATGCAAGTTCCTCACGTAAGAAGTGTAAGCCAAAGGACAACAAAAAGAGGTATAATCGTCCTATTAATTGAAATTCTTTTCATAATGGAAAACAACATGTTGATTTGAATAACATGTTGAGGAATGTGTTTCCATGCACCTTTTGCCTTTCATCTAACCATTGTGTAGATAAGTTCTATAAAAGGAAATAAATCATCAAGAATATGTTTTTTTCTAATGGAATTGAGACCGAAAACAGAAAATCTCATCCAAAGTTAAAAACATGTGAGCCAAGGGAAGCTAAAAATAATTTTTGCAGTCACTGCAATATCAATGGGCATTGGGTCAAGAAGTGTTAGAAATTGTTTCCACAACTTCATCCTAGAAAGGGAAAGCAAATTATGCAAGCACCAGAAGAGGAAGCGACAAAAGAAAAATTGGTGCAAGATGTGACCATCCCTGAAGCAACTACAAAAGAAGAAAAAGTTCAAATAGAGGGTTCATTTACCTGGTTGGGTAAGAAATGGGTGAACTATTTGTCCAATTGAAGTTTGTAAATCTTTGTTTTGCACTAGTTTCATATCCCCATAGCTGGGAAATTTGTAAAAGTGATGTTCATAAAAAAATCACTTATATGCAACAATGTTTTCTTTGGGCATTATTATGCTAGTTTGGCAAGTTGTTGATAGTCAATTTGAATGGAAAATTTGGGAGTCAAGTTTATTCCATCTTGTAAAATGCATTTCTATTTGTATTTCAAGAAAACATTTTAAAACTGTTGTATGAGTAGTTGCAACACATTCAATGTATTACAAATGTGTTAAGCACTCAAGTTATACAAGTATTCACTATGTGAAACTTGTTTTGGTTCATTTTTCAAAGTCTTTTTGGGATTTTAACCTTGATAAGGATTTTGTATAAGAGCGCCTTGGAATTTTTCTTGGGAAAGATGTTGTTGTGGATGGCCATAGCGACATGGACAAGCTGAGAAGAGCATTGAACTTGAATTCTTTGGTCAAGTTATATTTCAAGTTCATCTTGAGAAAGACCCAAGACAAGTACAATTCAAGGCACTACAGTCATCGATTGGATCGAGTTTGGAAATGTGAAGGAACTGTACCTTCAAATGCGAAACAATTTAAAGTGAACTTTTGAAGACAAAAAGTTTTCAGTGGGGAAGAGTGATCAGGAGCTCAAAATTTACCAAAAATTTAAAGTTGTCAGAATGGTTTGGAACTTGAACGATTGCGTAGATCTCGTTGTCCTAAATTTGGCGCAACTCGTTTCACACAAAACGGACACCGTATGCTCCCAAAAACATGATCTGTTCACTTTGTCAAACAGGTAAAAAAAATTGCAGGTGGTTGACAGAAATGTTGACTGGGCATCCGTACCACCTAGGTGGCAAAGGGAATATACTTGGAATACTTTGTTTCATTAGCATCATCCTATTGGTCCATGTGTTTTTGTTTGGGCCAATGAGGAGGTGACATGTGGCTAAGTCGGAGGTTGTCACATGTCCTTCTAACGACATTCAAAATTTTTGTATGGCAGACAAGGTGGAGGCTGGGCTCAACTCCGCGACCTGTCGTAGCACAACGCCAAGACTTACCAACTCGCCCACAAGCTTGTTTCTTAACAGTCTATGGAGGCGAGTTGTATTTAATGTTTAAAGTTGCCAAGGTTGGGGGGTCAGGTAGACTTAACACCCCACCCCCCCCCCCCCCCCCCCATGTGAACGATTGACTAGCATTTAACGTGACCACCAAGCTCACCGCCACCACCTGACCGCTAGATCTAAACCTCCACATGTGGATGTGAGGCTAGCATTTAACATGACAGCTAAGGTCACCACCACCACCTGACTTCCGAATCTAAACCTCCACATGTGAACGCACCTTCATTAACCATTGGCATTTACTGTGACCGTCAGAGGAAGGGGACAGCTTGGGGGGCTAGCCCCTAGGTGCATGGCCCCCATATGACAGATATTTTGGTTTTTAGGCCCCGGCAGAAAAATTAGCGGTCCTACAAATCCTCCCGATTTCGGAGAAAATGTCGCTCAATTAGAGCGCTTGGCTGGAGAAATTGTAGGACGATGCCAGATTTTGGGCAATTTGTAGAGCAAATAGTGGAGAAACTAGGAGAGGTACACCAATCACATATCCTTGTCTATTGTGGTAAACCTAGTTAATAGCTTACACCTCGTCAATAGTATATGTCTGTGATTGTGTTTCCACCAACTGAGTTTGTGCTGAACAAGCATAAGTATTAGGCATAAACCAGCTAACTGTAGGTCCTAGTGACTAGCTTGACTAGCGACCAATGCCTATCCCTAACTCCTCGTTTCTGATATTTCTCTTTATCCAGTTGATTATTCTATTATTGAATTAGCAATAGAAGAGCCATAGCTAGCAGCACTAGTAATAGAGCCAAAAGCATAGGTCGCAAAACCCATTGATCCAGCAGCTCCAGATCTAGACCCAGTTCCCGATGATCGAGATTGAGGTCATAACCTCTCCAGTTTTCGACCAAATTGGATGCAAAAAGAGGCTAGGTAGCCATTTTTGGATATTCTTGACTCATTGGAGCAGGTTTCAGAATCGAAGGAGTAGTTCTAGATAGGATTTTTGTAAATTGAAGCCTATGGATGCCATGGTCAACCAAAGTTTTGATACAATTTATGGAGGAGTTTGAAGATGGAGATGACTGGGTTTTCTAGCCTCCATGTTCTTTATGCAACATCCATTACATTAGTGCTATAGCTTTTATTCCTCTTTTCTCTATATGTGTTTTGGAGAGGAGACTTGTTTATGTACTTCAAGTGGATTATGGTATTGTTGATGCTCTTTGACGTTGGAGTATGGGGTATTGGTGTAAGATGCCTATGTTTGATGAAAGTTTACATGTTTAAATATAGGTGAACATGTGTATGGAGTGATAACTCTTGCAGAAATTGTTTCTTTTAAGGATAAACTAACCATTACGTTTCAACACTTTATGTACTCTTCTTTTTCTAGACATTGAGCATAATGAGGAGTCATGCCATTAGAGTTGATCCAAGGAAATGTAGCCCAGGAGGTGTGAACTCCTTTAACAATGGTCAGCGTATTACTAATCAATGCATGCTTCCATTCAGTGTTTTATTTCATGTTTAAAGTTTTTCATGAAATTAACTTAAGAAAACACACATAACAGCTCATGTTTTTACATGTTATTTTGGAGTACAAACCTCAAGCACATTTTTGTATTCTGATAAGTATGTTAGCATAGAAAACTAATATTCCAAATTCAGATCATAGTGCATTTTTTATGAACTCTAGGGGCCTCAAAACCTTAAATTTTTTGCATGAAAACACAAAAATGGACTGTATAAAGATAGAGAAAGGTTTAAGTTCCTACATGGAAGCGACGACACTTGAAATGGTTCCATGGATTGTTCGTAATAAGTTGTAGAAGATCGAGGGAAAAAGGGCTCCAAATACTCATTGTTGAAGGTAAAATGTAAAATGGTAAAAATGACAAGTTATTTTTAATATTTATGGTCATTTTCTCATTATTTTATTCATTTTTAATGTTTTGACCTAGATATGTATAACAACCCTAGTGAAAATTCCATGTAATAAAAGTTAATAAAGGAAAAAATAATAACCATGGCTAATGGGACACTTATTCCAATATGAATGTTGGGCAATACATCCTAGTTTGGGTGTTCATTTGGTTATTAATGGCTAAGGAAATTGGCAAAGGCAATGACTAAGGCTTTGGAAAGGCAAAATGGCATTTTTGCCACATTTATTAATGAAAATAATGGAAATTAGGAGAAAAGGGAGGTGAAAGTTCACAGGTCTCATGTGAGGAGGAAAATAATGAAAAATAAAGAAAATAGAGGCCTCATTCATAAAAAAGGCTTCTGAGGATGAATTGGTAACCTTTTGTTAGTTTAGTTTTGGAGCTCTCTCATACTCTTGGGTACTTAGAGTTTTATCGGAGCACTCTTGGAGGGTGTTGCATACTTGGATTTTGGAGCAAGAAGGCAAAGGAAGAGCAGGAAAGCACAAGAGGACATCAGGATCAGCAACTACAACGAATTTTTCTTGCAGATACCGACTTGCATGTATGTTTTCCTCACTATTTTTGGCATGCATGGCATATGCCTGTGGTTTGTTGGTTGTGATTTGTCATTGGCATGGAGGATGGTTGGGATTGATAGTGGATTTCTTAGCCTTTCCATTTCCTGGATAGCCATGGTGATTGTGGATTTTTTTCCTTGTTTTGTTTTGGTTGGTTCTCATGTTTCCTTAGCTTGGGTTGAGTTATTAGTCCTGGAAGCCCTGATTGGAAAAATGCTTTGGAAGCCCTGTAACAACTTGGATCGAGTTACTAGTCCCAGAAGCCTTGGTTGGACAAATGCACTGGAACCCCTTGGTGGGTTGAGTTACCTGTCCTAGAAGCCCTGGTTGGACAAACGCTTTAGAAGCCCGGTAAAAGTTGTGGGTTGAGTTACTAGTCCTAGAAGCCTTGGTTGGACAAACGCTCTGGAATCTCGGGAAGACTTGGATAGAGACCAATCTGATGATGGTTTTGTGATGTCCGACCGTGAGGTGGAATCACTATTTGATGGGTTGAGGTGGATGGCCTTTGGAAGCCTTAGATAGTTTTAGATTGATGTGCTCTATGAGATCACACATTCATGCTTGTAATATGGCAGGGGGTGAATGGTTGAAGAGAGATTGGCTCAGCCATTATACGGTCCGATGGAACGTGGAAGCCCCATTCCGGGTTTGGATTTTTCGTCATCAATATGAGTTTATTTCTCCTTGTAATTCTATAAGTATTATACTGGTTATATGTGGTTTATATGGCTATGATTTCACCATTATTTTTGTTGTTATTGTGTTGGTTATATATGTTTTATGACAGTAGCTATGTATGGCTCTCATCATGTTTTTACTTGTAAATGAATGAACAAGGTATTTATGACCTAATGGATGAAAGGGTAGTTGATGTGTTGAGGCATCAATGTTTCTTAGTGATTCCCAACTAAGTATGAGACCCCTGTGCTCATATTTGTTATTTACACCTATAGATTACAGATTTGTGATATGTTTAACGAAATGTCTGTCATGTCTAGTAGGGGTCCAGTCAAGGTCTTATTCAAGTAATTGCATTTGTATTGTCATTTCTCTGTTATTTTACTGGTATGAAGACGTCATTCAATTCTAGAAAGTGACTTGGGATCTGGGCCTAAAAAAGTGGCTCAAATCCTAGGGACGTTGGCACAACATTGTGAAAAACAATCCCTGGATGCTGGCTTGCAGGTATGTGAGAGCCTCCAAAGGTCCCTGGACGCTAGCATGCCGATAGCATGAGAGTATCCAGAGGTCAAGTGGTCCAAAATCTCAATGGGACCCAAGGGTTGGTTGGCATAAAGGTTGGATTATTTCCTGAGGATCTTAATGCTGATGTTGAATGTTTGTATGGCATGTTTCTGTCAGTTCCACTTCCTCAACGTGACATAGGAGGTCGAATCATATCATTATGGCCTCTCGTCACATGTTTACCTTGACTGATCCGTTGCTTGGGTAGATGTGGGAGGAGGGTGTTACAATATGCTTCATTTTTTCTATGAAACATGTATATTTAATCCTTCTTGTGGTATTTTGAGTCAACAACTGTTAGCAAGTTTTGATTATGTTTGAACATGTTACTTTGACCACATAGTACACTTTCATCTTTTTTGGGGGCTCTTTAAACCTACAAAAAGGAAACCCCTGGAGTCCTCTTTTATCTCTTTACAGACTCCCAAAATATGAAAAGATTGTTGATCACTTGTCTTTTTGAACTCGTAAAAGTAAATGAAAAGACGTCTACTCAGTATAAGTTTAACCCTTATCCGGACTGAAATAGACTTGCTATGAAAAAAGGAATGCCTTAGTCGAGCATGGCTAAGAGGTTCTCTTGGGTATTGTTTTCTACCTTTTCGAACCTAAGGGACTACCCACAAAAAGGGACATTTGGAGTTTTCTTTTTCACCTCTTTCTCAAACTATCTAAACATGAAAAAGATGTCGAGTTTTACCCCCGCTAGACTCGTTAAAACATATAACAACAATCGAATCGTTGATCATGATGAGGCCGAACCAATCCTTCTCAGGGTTCATTAAATATACTCGGAGGGATTCATCCAGAGGATGAACTTATAGATCAAGCATATGTTATCCTCCTCAAGGTTGTTAGAGAATAAAGAGGTATTGACTAGTATGGTTGGGGTAATTGGGAAAACAAGGGTTTCTATTTTGCTAATGGCAGTGAGTCGCTCTTGAACAAGACACTCTTCCACTTCATCTTTGTGGCTGTTGGGTTGGGTAATCTAGTTGTATTTTGGTTATCATACTATTTTTAGAGCCCCCATTTCAATTTTGGGTTAAGGCTTCCAACTCCATTCAGTGTCTCTGGTATGTTCAAGATAAGTCATTCAATTAATCTCCGCTGCAATACTATTAATCCCTCATTTCATGTCTTCCTTTCCTGATCCAATTCCATGTCTACATCATTATGATCATTCTATCTCAATCATGATACATGTTTCATGTCGTTGATGGATGATACATCAAGGCCCTCCTGTGATGGTTCGCTTCCTGTCGACATCAGCACATCATCCAAGAATTTGACTTAGCAACGCTCCTTGGTACCTTGGTGCTTGCATACATCGATGGAAATTTCCTCTCTCTCGGCAATATGTTTACATCAATGGCCTTCGACTGAAAGGTTATGTGTGGTGTTCGACATCAACTCATTCATTCACACAATACTGATTGTACTATAGTACCTTGAGAGCCATTAACATCATCAATGGTTTCTCTGGCATCTGTTAATAACTTACATCATTGGTCGGTAATCAAATGGTGTCTACCATGTTCGACTCCAGCTCATTGATTCACATGGTTAGACTCATACATTGGTTGGTTGTGTGAACGACATAGAAGACCCCGGATCTAGTTTCATCCATATGGGTTGCGGTTTCAGGAGTTATACAAAGATCATAATGTATGATGGTCGTGATCATATAGATAGTCATCCAGTCATGGGTCCACTAGTTGCATCTTTGGACGCATCTTTTGATCATTGTACATGTTATGTTAGATTATGAGTTTAGTATGGATATGCCTCCCTCGGCAAACAAAGATGTCATGTTGTAAATTTATTGTAACAGATGAAGTTTGTCGGTCATCCTTGATCCCTACTTGTCACAAGGTAAAGCACTTCAGTCATCATTGATCATCTCTAACTTTGCGCTTTAGGGGGCATTTTGTTATAGGCCATTTTGTCACATTCAATCAATGACCCTCCTAATAAGATCAATCAACATCCTATTCCCCCTTGTCACCATCTTGCACAAATCCCTAAGCATGTAACTTTCATTTCCCAGAATTTGAGCCCTAAACGGTTTCATCTAAGTCAATTTGAGGACCAATGCTCCCTGTAGGCCTACTGGGGTGCATTCACCAGCAGGTTGCTCCAGTATGTCCTGTGCTGGTCACCAGCAGGTTGATCCAGTATGTCCTGCATTGGTCACCAGCAGGTTGCTCCCCTTTGCACCTACGTTGGTTCTAGAAATCTAGGAGAATGATCGAGATTATGGAAGCTTCCCCTTATAGGAGTTTCTGGAAGTTGTTACAACTACTTACCTTAGATAAAACATTCAAATCCTATCCTTCCCTACATTGGAGTTTTCACCACTTATCCTTTGATCCTATCCCTCCATCAAAGGTGGATCTCTTACCTTATATTAGTAATTGGATAAGAACTCCCAACTTACCTTACTTCTGTATATATTCTCAGTCTTCTATGTGGTTGGGGGTTGGCTTTTGAAGAGTGATTCTGCCCTTATAATGTTGTAGTGAGTGGTCATCATCTCATGCATTTAGGGTGGTTGGAGGTGCATATTGTGACAACGAAAGGGCAAGTCAAGAACTTGGAAGAGCTCTTCTACAACATCAACTGCTACTTATGGTTGTAATCTCCTTCCATTTATATTAATGTAAAGGATTCATTGTTTTCATATATGTGTTGTTGTTATTTCACTTATTTCAATACCATGTTGATCTATTTAATGAAATACTTAGATGATACTACATAGATATCGTAGTTTCTTGGCTTGTGTTATCTGACTATGCAGGTTCTAATTTTGGCATTCGGAGTTGGAATTGGAGCTTCCAAGCTAAAGAAGGAGCAAAGTGTGCAAAGGATTCCAGGTAGGCCTCACTCCATCATCTATTTACTTTAAGGACAAGCATTATGTTCCTTGTCTCTCTGTTGTTCTAAGTTAGCCACCGACCTAGGGGAGATACTTTTGTTCGCAATCATAAATTCGATATAACAATCTTGTCTAATATAACCTTAGCTAATGTCAATCTCAACACATATTCTAACATTGTGTAAAAACCCATTTGAATCCATTCTAGATTTGTTTTTATGTAACTACCTAAAGTATTGTAAATATCATTGAAATTTGATAAATTCCAAAAATTAAGTGGAAGATTATGGAGAAAAACTCATATTGGCATTTTTGTTATAGACTTGGTGGTAGGATTGATATGGGGAATCATGTGGTAAAAGAAAGACCCACTATACTCCAAAACTAGGGGCCCTCTAAAGTGTTTAATGATTAATATGATTGGAAAATTGAACTATATGGAAACCCTTAATGCATAGTTAGACCTCACAATCCTTTGTCTAGTTTGAATAAATCCATTGATCCAATATGAAGCAGAAGTCTAGAAACCATTGTATCTATGACTTAGAAACCTCCAAATTTGGCACCAATTTCAAAATTTTCCATAAATATGTATTAAATAAAGGAGGTTTTGGAGCAACTAAATTAAAGGGTTTAATTATTACCACATCCTTAAAAGAAGCATGCTTTGAGTTTGAAGATACTCCAAGGCCCACTACTCGTCCACATAATTAAAAGACCCAATTGATTGTTGAATCGTTGCATATAATGTAGTTGGACAACCAAGATCAATCTTCCATTTGTTTGTCCTAAAAATAAGGCACTGCTAGTCTTATAAAATTTCCTATAAAAATCCAATTTCTTCTTTATATATGTGACATAATTAGTGGAATTCACCCACAAGACTATGGTATGCCCAATGATAAGATTAAACACAATCTGGGACTTGGTCTATATAGTAAGAGTTTCACCAAACACTTGTCTAACAAGCTTATCTACAAACAGTTAGCATGCAAACTTTTCATCAAACACTTGGATGCAAACATTCTATAAAAAAAATTGACCTACAATATTATATACATTGGGAAACAATTCCATGAAGCTACATAGCCCATATGTTTCCCTCAATCACGATCATTGGCTCATGGCACTTGAGAATCTTCTTATGAAAATAACCAACATCATCATCAATTCCAAATGTCATACATTCATCTTCCAACTATCAGAAGACTTGGCAACGACAACAAGATCCACAAAGAAATTATCACTCTCATCTGAAAATATGCTCCTATATGAGTTAAACCTCTACATATTAGCTTCTCATCATGTAACCTACTTCTACTTACCCTCTCGATAACTTGGGGCTATAGGGCAAATGAAAAATCACCACATTGTCCAATCTAATTTACCCTTAACGTGACTTATCAAGGCCCTCTTACTCTCAAATTCAATACTTCATTACCAATGGAGTGCAACACCCTCTCATTGTAGTTAAGGCCAAGCCTCTAGAATGTGTCAAGTAATGAGTCCTTTGTAAACTTGGAGAGCATTCTCAAGAAGATGTTCCATCTACATTTCCTTGGAGGCCATGATGGTGTTGATAGATGCCACTGTGATGGTTCAAACCTACAAGACCCTTGGAATACAATAAAACTCTAATTATACCTTTTTAGTTAGTTGAATTGGTTGATGTCTAGATATGTTATGAATTGGTCCTTTCTAGATTATTCAAAGCAACGAGAAGGAAAACTAGCTTTTATTTCTTAAAATTTGGCGAGAATCTCTTTGGGTTGATCAAATTACAAATATCAGATGTTAATATTGCACAATCATATTCCAAAATGGGTATTTGGAAATGTTGAGTCCATTCTTGCACTAAAATCCAAAAATGTAATGTTGACAAAGATTGCTTACTGAAATTCTAATAATAACAAATCAAAAAAATTCAAACCATAAAATGTTTAGCTTCTTCATTAAATTATAGTTTAGTAATTAAAATAATTTATTTCTTTTTTAGTAAGGGGGAATCGGCAACAGTCATCGACACCACCAGAGATCACACCTCACTACTACCACTACAACCCATTAACGCAATATACCAACCCACATACCATATCATGTCAATAATCTAGAATTTGAAGAGAGGTGGGCAACATTAACACTATTAGTTCCAACCACTTAGGCAATTCAAATCAAATAATATTATATAAGAACTTACATTTAATTTTAAATGAGCATAACACCTTATTTAGATGTAATAATACTTGATTAAAATTTATGGTCGAACGTGTAGTTGCACCCAGGGATATTATATAAATGAACTTTTGACCTGTGCACACATAAGTGGATCAAAGCCCACCCCCATGTCATTCAATTTTTAATTCAATTGGGAATATCATGGGTGGTTGGGAAGAATGATTGTTATCTTCCCTATGCAATTTCAATTTCTGCAAGTGACATGATGAGCTCATATTGCCTATATTGTAGTAATGGCTTTGAGCCTTGTTGTTAAACAACCTTTAACCTTAAGGAATATCTTACACTTACCTATAGGCTGGAGGGTGGGGTGCTTCATTACATGGAAAAAAAACATGGAGTAACTCTAATCACACAAAAACATATACTCAATTCCTTATTTAAATTTTAATTAATGCAATATGAGGCAACTCTATTCTTTGAGTGCACCCCAACCAACATATACAAACACTTGAAATTGCATAATTAACTCAATTATATTTACTCGTCTAAGTGTTAGACTTGTTTTTCCTTGGAAAATATATTTTTGGGAAACCTTTGAGTACTTCCATTCATTTCAAGAATGGTATCCAACATAAAGTGGGTTGCATAGGCTATTATATGCATAACAACATAGGGAAATTGAGTGAGGCTCGCATATGTAGAGGTAGCGCGCTTTAAGAACTTGACTTACAAATTTGATGCTTGCTATTAATAGCTCTCAACCAATCAGGTTAGTCCACTAGGCTATAAAATAGCTACATTGATGCTTAACACTCAATTCCACAAGCATTGATTTAATACCATTCCTTAGTTTTTAATAAATGTATTTCTTGCACTTGTTAAGATTTTCCTACAACAAGTACCAATAAATTCGAAGTAAAATGCAAGCCATGAATGCTAACAGATCAACGTTACCAACTAAGAAAATATTGACGTAGGATTTTCCTAAGATAGCCCAATAATATCTTTATATTTGATTAGTTTATCATCATCAACATAATAATAGAATTAGTGTTAGAAGTTAGCCACAAACATTGAGAAACCCATATAGATTGTTTTTACAACATCTCATTACTTGCTCTACAATTTGGTTCATGCATTTAGAGAATTGTTTTCCACCTAAGCTCTTAATGATGAGATTTTAATAAAGGACTTATGCCAAACATATTTCATGTAACCATAATGCATATCTTGAGTGATTCTTTAAACAAATATATAATGTGTGAAGTGATCATAATAAATTTAACTAGAATTAACATCTACTACTAACAAAATATTTTCCCAGGCTTATAATGATGGAGCCATTCTCTATGAAAACAACTCCAATTCCATTTCATACCCAATCCAACATTAACAACAAAAATGTAAGAGATATGAAAGTATATCATTATTACATTATTATTCCATACATATAAAATTTAGAAAAACATGAAATTAAAAAATCACATTTTGTAGCTTTTGCATTGATCCAAAATCACGTAATGGGATTACCCATAGATCGAAAATTTAATAATCACAACATAACTACTAGCAGTCTATGTTAACACAATTTATGGGCACCCATGCCTATAATTATTAAAGGCCATAGTCACCATTTAAGTCTACAAATACTTAAAGATGGAACTAAATGATAAAAATACAATTTCATTTAACTAAATGTTCAAGTGACTCTACAATATACAGCTATTTTCTATTTTACCCTCATAATTCTCTGATATAAGGAAACTTTTACTACTAAAAATATTGAACGCTACAACTTTCATTAGAAGAAACAAAAGCGATTACACATGGATAAATAATTCCCTTTTTCCTTCACAATGCAACCAAAACAACTCTTATTCTTAAAACGATAATGCAACCAAAACCACTCTTATTCTTAAAATGATAATATTATTTTTATAGCATTAAAACTCAACGCTTAGCCATTGTCACAACTATTTTTCAAACCTAAAGAGAATTACAACAACATATTAATCACTAATATTAACAATTGTAAGACTAATTATTAACAAAAAAATCACAACTAAATAGCTCAATAACCTACTATTTAGTACCAAATTATTATTACTTATATTTGGAAGCAAATTTATCAAATAATACATATCATACATAATGAATGTGCACTCAGTGAGTGACGAATCCTTGAAATTTCATCCCTTTTATGCCAAAATCGATTCCACCCAACAAGAACCGAGGAAAACCTCTTTCCTTATAATTCCTTAACTATGTGGGATCATAATCAAAGGCTAAAAAATGAATTCCAACAAAAAACAAGATAAGCTGCACGGCAGCTAGTCCCCGCCCGAGGCTTGAAGAAACCATGAGACCACAGTTCTGGTAAAGCATAGTCAAGCCAAAGAATTTTGTGGAGTTTCAACAAACATGTTGGTCACATTGTATACGGGTATTCCATGGAGAGTGGCATGTGGCATGTCTAACAGGTAGGGAACGGAAAGTGATCGATCAAGCTAGTAACCAAACGTGTTGGCTACATTGTATATGTGTATTCCATGGAGTGCTGCATGTGTAACATGAAGGGGACGAAAATTGATCGATCAAGCTAGTTTGATTTTTTTGTTGGTGTCCTGATAATCCAGCCTTTCCTAGCCAGACAATTCCAGAAAACTACTAGCCATACGATTCCAGAAAACATTGTATATGTGTATTCCATGGAGTGCTACATGTGTAACATGAAGGGGACGACGAAAATTGATCGATCAAGCTAGTCTGATTTTTTTGTTGGTGTCCTGATAATCTAGTCTTTCCTAGCCAGACAATTGCAGAAAACTACTAGCCATATGATTCTAGAAAACATACTAGCCATATGACAATTCTAGAAAACTACTAGCCATACGATTCCAGAAAACATACTAGCCATATGATTCCAAAAAACTACAAATACAAGGCACTACAAAAGCATCCTTATGAATGTACAAAAGAATGTATTAGAACAAATTGTTGTCATATGGTAAACATGTCATCAAGCATAAGAGTTCAATACCTTATTTAAAGACAACAACCCGCAAATGAAGAACAATGCCGCACCCTCGAAACCAGTAGCCAGAGATGTGGCGGCGGGCTCACTTCACTGAAAGTTTTACCAAAAAGCTTAATGTTAACTATATAAATATGAAATTTTCAAGAGTACGAACAAATTAATCAACTCATTCGATTTTAAATGTCAGTGCGCAAACAATAACATAATAATCATGCAATTAAAAAAGGAGGCCATCCATGTTATTAATCGAAAAATTCAAACAAAAAGGCCGACACCAGAAAAACAAAAATATTTATGTTTCGATTAATCCTGAATATGATCAAACCCAATAACCCACATATTTATCAAGTGATCATAATTCTGTGAGTTACCACTTTATCGATTTATTAACCCTATGTCTAAGAATATAATGCCTTTATCTATTGATATTTGTACCAAGTAAACATGGTATTATATAAATTTCCATTTTTTGTGGGCATTGCAATGGCTTCTCCATATGGTGAAACCGGAAGAGTGGTTGGTAAGTTTTTCTGGTGGTAAGAACCGTTAACGTTTTAAAATTAAGTTAGACTAAGTGTGCAGGCCTTCCTATTAAAATAAAAGATTACATGACGTTGTAAAGGCTGGTTCGATATCCTCTTTCCACACAGAACATTACTCCATCTTCGCCAAAGCTAGAAGTTCAACTCGTGGCTACACGCGCTGAGAAAGCCAAGAGATGTGTCAACACGACGTGCATGTTGACCATCTGTTTGAACTCGGAATAACGTTATACATTAATTATCGGGTATGCATCAGGATTGCATGCAAGCCATGTGCCTGTGTGCGTACTTTTGTAAATTAGATGTTGTTGTTTGTACAATAAATGAAACAAAAAGAGGTAGAGCTTAGTCGAAGACAATTAATTTGAACAGTTAGTTGAATTTCTTGCCAAAGACAATCGATTTGAAGCTCGTCCTTACAGATCCATTTCAGGCCCATGAACCCTAGATGTACAATAAAACCATCATTTGGCATCCTCCTCTGAAGCATTCAATGGCATGGTCGATTCGATTCAACCCATTGGTTCACCATCGAACAAGTCAAGGCCACGCATTGAGTATGGGCACAGGATCACATGTGGTTCTTAGTTACAGCCTTCACCTTTGAGCGTAGCATCCAAAGGGTGGATTGCTATCATTAATTCACCATTTAGGTTCTTAGTTACAACCTTTGTTGGCAAAAAATTGATAAGTCTAGGGTTTGGTCAATGCAAGGACTAGCTAGCTCAGTATGTATGCTTGCTAACTTTTCTGCTCCTTCTTATGTTATCTTTCTCGCTCGTGCTTTTCTACAGGAAGCATCCCAACCAGCAGCTTAAGAAGGAGGCAATTTCATACCTTTTACCATAATTTGGTAGTGCTCCTACTAACCTATATATAGCTCAAGGCTACGAGGTCTACTGGTTATAAATCAATGGCTTCGGGCTTTGGCTCTTTTTGCGATTACAAGGATGCTAGGTCAACTGTTGACTTGAATGTTGGTGATTAAACTGAGGTTCAAATGCATCTCGTTAACTAGCCACCTTTCCTGCTGTTCCTGCTACCACCTCTACTTATATTGCTATTGGTAGTGCTGGTTCCAAAGCAAAGATCCAATTTATGGAAGCTCCAGTTTAAGCGCTTGATTCAGAGCCATTTGATGATGCAAGTGATTCATAACCGGTTGATCCAATTGCCCATGAACCAACGAAGGTATGAAAGGAAAAGGTTTCAGGTGAAAGTACTGATAATTCATGGTGGAAGGAGCAAGGACCATGTTCTTCAAGCCATCAATCTAGCCAGCCTGCACAAAGGTGAGTTTTTTTGTTTCTAATCTGAGCTTTTAAGAGTTTCATAAGAAAATTAAAAAGTTGTGTTCAGTGAAAGATCATAAATGAAAATTGACTGGAAAAAGTTAAGTGAAAGATCATAAATGAAAATTGACTATGTGAAAATTCATTGGAAACGATGACAAAGAGTGAATGCAAAATGAAGAAATGATGACAAAGAGTGAATTCATAATGAAAATTGATTGTGCATGAAATGACAGCAAAGAATGAAAAATTGTTTCTTACTTGTTGCTCCATTGTTTCAAGTTTCAAGCCACATACTGGCTCATCATAGCTCATCTTCATTATGATGCATAAGAACTGGCTCATCATAGCTTATCTTCGTTATGATGCAGAAGAACTAGCTCATCATAGCTTATCTTCATTATGATGCAAAAGACCTGGCTCATCATAGCTCATCTTCATTATGATGCAAAAGACTCAGGGACTCCGGACTCCATTATGATGCAGAAGACTCAGGGACTGCGAAGACTCAAGGACTCCCACTTATGGAAAACTCTCCCATGCAATCTGGCGAAAGGGACAACTGTTACAGTTTATGGAATGGCACCTAGATTGAAGCAGTGGTAGGTGGCAGGCACACTAGACAAAAGCCTTCGTAGTTGGACATGCCAAGTCTCTCACCTTGTCGTGAAGCTTATGAGCTTAGGTTTAATTTAATTCAGTTGTTACAGGTTTAATTTAATTCAATCGCTATAACATTTAATGTTTTAAACTAATGCTTTATAACATTTATTGTTTTAAACTAATGCTGGCATTAGTTTACTCTGCTAAGCAAAAATTCCAAATGCCAACGGAAAAAATGAATATAACTTATGTTTTAGAGTCCCGCCTCGGTAAGAGGCTAAATAAGATGATCAAACTAATTGTTCTTAAAAAGTTCGGTTATTCATAATAGTAACTTGTCATTTGTAATGGTAAGCAAGTTAAATTAATGTTAAATTCCATATTTTCGATTACTATAGTCCTTGGCCATTGCCAAATGACAAGGACTAAAAATATGTTACAACATATGTTTTGTTACTCATTAAACAAATTAAGCAAACAATACACCTCTAAAAAGGAGGACAATTTAGAAATAATGTTCAACTTCTTTCGAGATAAATTTAGAATGCAAAATTAGTGTAACATTTTTCCAATAAACTTTAACAACATTTCTTACTATTCCAATTCTTCTTCCTCCAATTAGATGAATATCGTGAGAGAAAAAAAAAACAACAACAACGCCAAATTTATTAATTATCAAATATTCACTCCTTATGTGGCATTTGTATCCTTTTAACTTTTATCTTATTTTAATTAGGTTAATAATCGCCCCTTTTATATTTCAAATTTAAAAAATTTTAATAATAAATTTATAAAATACATAACTCCTTTTAATTTCATTAAAATATTCGCATTTCAAGTAACCTCTTAAGAAGTGGAAAACTTTCAAGTAAACTATTATTATCATGGATTCACTTATCATTATCTCAATGCACTTCAACATCTAGAAGATTTATTCATGGGGAGTAAGGATTAAGGACTTCTAAGGGTCTATTTCTCATTCATTAGTATTATAAGGTTTAGAGTGTAGGATACATTATATTTTTTTATCTTTCCTTTTCATATAAAGGAGATTCAATTGAATATGCATATCATTTTATGCATTTGATTTATTTTAAGAGGTTTTTTATTCATTCAAACTCTATTATTATTATTATATTTATATTTATATTTACAATAATATATATATATATATATATATATTTTGGGCTTATAACAATTAGTATCAAGTTAACAAATTTTGGGTTTGTATTCATTCAAATCAGTCATTTTATCATTTTCATTGTGGGAAATTTTTAGTATGGAAAGTGGACATAGCAAACTACATTGTCAAAATTTCTAATTTCTAATTCACTGTAAATTTGGAGTTATAAGCTATGGAATTTAGGTTTTTAACTAGTCCTAAAACTAGTCTCGAACATTTGTTCTCAATAATATGGCCATATCTGAAGCTAGAAAGCTATGAATTGAGTCCCACCAATGGAGTTAGAAATAATACATACTAGAGCGTTTTGATTTAGAATGGATAATTATATAATTTGTCATATACCTCGATAATTTATGGGAAGAAAGATACGAAGAATTGACTAACAAAGCACACTTTAGGTGTAGGTTCCAACTTTGTGTTTTGGGGTCTAAAAAATTACAGAGCCCATTTGAGGAATCAAATGACACTTTTTAGGGTTACAAAATTTCACAATATTAGCTCTTACACCCTTGATGTCATTGTACACACCACAAGCTTTCCAACGATGCAAACATCACTTCAATTGGAGTTCATATGTGGGAATTATGCCTCATAAGTTGACCTACCCTATTTCCTTGATGTAAGTGTCTCAACAGCTTTCACTCACCGAATTTGCTAATGCCAATGATTCCTAGCAGCAGGGCCTCCCTTCCGGCAATGAATAACATGCAATGAGATTGTTTGGCCGGGGAGTGAGCCATGGCCTCCACTTGGCCTAAAATTAATTATGCATGGCGAGGAGTTAATTCACGCATTACCATCGTATGGTGTGAGGGTTACCACATTAAATTTGCAATGACGGGGGATGGTGTATCTGGTTTGTCAAATTGTCTTGACATTCCATCTGCATAATTATTTCAGGCATGGAGGTGCTACAAATGATATTCGATCACAATACATTAATGTCTTCATCATATACATGGTATTTCAATGGAGGAACCGAGGCAGAAGAAGCAAACTTGGTTTTTTCTCGACGTCTTCACCATTCTTTCTCATCTTGGAAATGAAACCTCTGGTTTGTAGCTTTGTATAATAGTTCATCTGAAATCCCAAGGTGGTGAACTTTCGTCATGTATTCAGGGTGGCAATTATTATTTTTATTCCATCCAGGTACGCTCTATAACTCATCCCTTTCCCTTTACTCTCAGTCACTCATGTTGTCTTAAGAACCTTTGTGGGTCATTGTTACAGGATCATTCTTGTTGTTGGTCTATGACAACTACTATATTGTCTCTAGCCCTCACCATAGACAATATAGGAATAGTTATTAGTGTGTGGTATCTCAATTAGACATTATTCCATTGTAGTCCTGTGATAAGGTATATTACAGTGGGTTTCATAGGGTCAAGCATTGGTCAGCAATGTTATTTCTATGCTCCCTGTGTAATTCCTCATCTGGTCCCTCTTGTGATTTGGTTGTTGTACTACCCTCCATCGACCTTCAATCCGTCGAACGATCGGGAATCTAGCTTAATTGTCTTGTATTTTTTGTTGGAGTTTGGTATAGTAGTTCTTTTTCTGTTTGGTTTTAATTGTAATTCTAGTTGCATGCTCCAAGGGACATTATGAAAGTCACAAGAGGTTAAACCTGTGTTTGGTTTGTTTTATCAAGGTTGTAGTACCTACTTTGGTCTAGACACAGTTGGTCGTAGGTTCCTCGACGATATTAGTCTTGAATTTCCAATTACTCACTCCAACCCATTGATCCAGGTGGATATTAATGGCCACCGGCCAAGTCCACTTGGACCCCCACCATTGTTTCTTTCAGCTTTTTAGTTTCCTTAATTGTAGCACAATTTACTATTTTTAGCAGTTTTTCGGGCCCTAAACTTCCAAAGCTATTTTGATGCCCTAAACGACGTTTTTTGGGAAAACTAGGAGCAACATGGGTCCATGGATCGATGTTTTTATTCATAAATTTGTAGTTCTCTAATAGATATTTCTAACGAGATATTGTGCACATCAAACGGAGATCATATGCCAAAGTTATGACCCTGGGAAGTTGATGTACCAATTTACCCAAACAGGGCCCACAGTTTGGCATTTCATCTTCTAGGGTTAAGATTTTGGATTTTTAGGGTTTTCCATTGTTTTCAACAATCAATAGGCCTTCGAGCCTCATTGTAATACAGTTTAGAGGCATGTAGTCGCCACATCTCTTCTCATAGATAAGCTACCATCGCCCTAGATGGTTTATTTCCATTTCTGTTTGTAAGCATATTTCATTGTTTTACATTAATGAAATGAAGTATTATTTCTGCTTCATCTCTATGTTTATGGTTATCTCTGTAATTTGTTGCATTCCTGTTTAAATCCAGATCAGTGGTATCAGAGTGGTCTACTTTTTCTCTGTTTTTCTTTGCATGTCCCCAACGAGATCAGGATATAAGGAGTTAGGGCTTGAACTGGCCGAACCTCTGCAAGACCAACCCCGTAAATTGTCTAGTCAATTTAACGTCTTAAATTGCTCTACATAAATTATCAATCTGGGTATCGTAAACTGATGAAGTGTGGTGCACCATAT
>APFE030481853.1:246736-297679 GCA_000404065.3 Pinus taeda
TAGATAAATAGAGAGTATCGTTAATCAATTCAATCAAATTGTTCATAGATAATTTGCATCTAGAAACCGCTCTTTCTGCCTTCATCAATTGGGACTGCCACTCCATGAATAGAATTTCTTTATGGGATTCTAAGATTTTAGGCAAGTCCGCTGTCTGTCCCTCATTAATGTCCTGCCAAGTAAGAAAATCCGTTAAGGTCTCATCGGCTTGCTCTAAGTCCTGTCTGGCATCAACTGAATTATCTATTACAGATGTTTTTATGTCACACAGAGGTTCAACTTGGGCAATTTTATGACATAACAATCTTATTTGTGTTATCAGTGCCTTATTAATCTGTATTGCCTTTGCTCTGAAATCGGCAGGCTGGGGAAGACTCTTGAACTTCTCTACTTGAGCTGATAATTGAGCAATTTTCTCATCTTTTGTTTTTACCATCTGTTCATTCATTGTCTTCAATTTTGCTAATGCCTCCGATAATTCTTTCTGTCTCTGAATTGCACCCGAATCTGCCCTCTGTTTCTCTTCATGCAACTGTTTGTTCAGTTTGTTATTTAACTGTTGCTGCGTGGACAATTGCTGTTGTAGTTGTTCTGCTTTCTGTTGTGCCTCTGATAGCTATGTTTTTAATGAAGCGATTGTTTGGTCTTTTTCTCTTAACAAATTGCTCACCTTCGATGCCTTGTCCATGGTGGCTGCCGAATAGGCTCCAACATATTGGGACAACTTTGTCAGGTCATCGGAAGGATCAAATTCTTCCTTCCAAACTACATTGGCTGTTACTATTTGTTCAAGGAACAGGGAAGGTTGATCAATCCTTCTCTTTTTCCGCTGTCGCTTTATTACAGCCCTGTGTTTTGGGCTATAGAAGACATCCAATGGAGGAATATCCTCCACCTGCAAAATGATTTGATCCGAAGGATCCTTGGGAATTATTTCTAATTCTGTAGTAGGGGGTAGACCACTGGTTCCTTCGCTTGGAACCTCTTTCGATACTGTATCCTGTGTATCGGCCGCTTTGGATGTATCGGCATCCCTTGAGCTCTCAAGATTGCTTATAATTGAATCAAATTGCTGCCATTCCTGGAGCAATCTCGGGTCAATCTGAGTGTCGACATTCACATCCTTGTTGCTCTACTCCTGCTGCCTTCTCTGGTCCTCCTCACGTATTCTCTCTTGTTCTTTCCTTTGTGCTTCTTCTCTGTCATTCCTTTGTGCTTCTTCCTTTTCTTTCCTCTGTACTTCTTCTTGTTCTTTCCTCTGAAGTTCCTCCTGCTCTCTTCTTTGGACTTCTTAAAAAATTTCTGATGTAGCAGGAGGTTCATTGGTAAGTTGTTATTCAAGCTCGCTTGACTGTATCATCGGGGCAGTGGCTAACAAATCTAGAGGCAGAGTTTGCAACCTTTGCTCTCTAAGTTTGTTAAATTCAACTAACCCGTCGTCGTGGTATCTCATTTTAGCTATCGCTTGCACCTAAAATAGCGACTTAGCCGAGGAGAACAGGTCATCAAACTCATCTTCTTTATGTTCAAATTTAGTGAGTTTGGCCTGCTCTAGAACATTATAGACGACTTTTTTCGGATCAAAGCGTCTATTAGGAAGAGTGGCGAGCTTTAGTATATTAATATTTTCCGCCTCCTTCTTTGCATGCTTATAATCATGCAGAGTATAGATGCCAAACCTTAGAGGAAAACGAGGCTAGACTTGATTCTTTGAATTCCTTAGAATCTTTGTAGCTAATGCAGATGTAAGCTGATATGCTATATCTCAAGCTAATAGTTTGTCTGGTATATACAAGGGGAGGATATGAGGCCTGGCCTGACTGCCGAAAACTCTTACATAGGTAAATTTTTCTTCTCCGAACCAAGTTCCTAAGGCCGTCAAGTCAATCTCCGCTTGAGAGGAAATCATAGGGGTAGGTTTATTAAAAATTGCATAGTAAATAGGTAGCATGAATCCATTGCAGACTTGATATAGGTGGTGTTTATAATGGGCTTTCCACAAATTCTGGTGATAGATATGAATGGGCATTGGGTCCTGTGGAGTCCATCTCCACCCTAGCACAGGAAACTCAGAATTAAAACAAAGGGTGTTTAAAATGTAGGCACTAAAGTAAAATGGAGGGACGAATCTATCAGTAACACAGGATTTGTTTCTAAATTCAAGAATAGTTGTTAACTTATCAGATAATATATTCCCCCAATCCATGATTTCACTATTGCATGCTGCTTCCATCAAAGGTACCATCTCTATAGAAACTTTTGAGGAGTCATGCAACCCCCAAATTCGACACATCATAGCTCCAACATAACGATAAGGAGAACATAAGGAATCGACGGAGTACTTACCTGAAGACTCATGTTTGTGTTTTGTTGGGTTCTGTATCCATTCCCGTATAGGCGCTGACTCAGTTTCATTTTCATCTCTGAAATTTTCCAGAAATGCTTTGTTATACTTCTTCTCTGGTTCGGGCAAATGGTACATTTGTCTCAAATCATTGGGCTGAAATGAACCAAATATTCTCCCATCAATAGTGCAGAATGTTCCTTTCGTAATTGGAATTTATTCTACAGCCCATCTCACCACATCTATAAATGGAAGGTTTTGCTCTCGAGCCGCTATCCCGTGTAGGTAGGAATCAACCAAATCCTTTAGAGTAGCATCGAATTTCCGGTTCGAGCCTGTTGTAGCTTGTACCGATGTTTGTTGAGGTTCTTCGGCTTCGACCAGGTTGTAGATGCTTTGCCAAGTAGTATTACCGAGACCAAGACATGTGGTATCTGAGATTAATCCTTTTTTTACTTGGTCCCGGATCGACAGCATGTTGTCCTATTACCACAGAGGCTGAAGTTGTTCCAAATTTCTTAGATTTCTTCCCCATTTGGCCTGAATTTGCTACTGCGGAGAAGCTCTGCACAGGAGATAAAATGAACGTAATGCGGAGAATAGATGGCGAAAACCAAGTATGAAAGTATTATGCCAATCAATGAATAATGGATGATTAACATAAGGCTCCCGCGGATACAATCTCTGAAGAGATTTTGGCATAACTATTCCATTAATTGGCTGTTTAAACCTGTCAAACATTTAAAAGCTCATCATATCCTTTATTTTCCGAACAGTCCATTTAAGCGTGGATTTGATGTTTTGGCAGTTGGGCGCAAGTGAATCACTATCGGGAAGAGAAAGGCTTTTAATAATAATTAATACAATATACCGAAGCCATATCAATCCTTTTTGAAAGTCGCGCTTGGCTTTATCGCAATCAGGGATCGGAGGAAAGTTTGAGTAGTTTCATTTATGTTATTGTGGAATCCCCGACTGCCGATAGCGATATCGCTAATTTGCATCGGGAGTTTTCAGGAGAAGACTTTTCGTTGTATTGATATCGCGCTCCCTGATCGCCGATAGTGATATCGCATCGGAGCAAGGAGAGGGGCCTTTTGTTATGATTGCTTATTTTCCCGATAGCCGATGGTTATTCGCGCTTGTCGCATTGGGGAAAACCAATGGGTCCTTTGTTATGCATCCTTTGTTATTGTGATACGCGATCTTGCGATCGCTTTATCGCGATAATAAAGAATTATTCATTTTTTATTATAAGACAGTTTATATATTAACTCAAAAGGTTTTATAATATTTTGTTTGCTTCCGGACCTTTTGAGGAATGATAAGTTGATACCAATTTAATCTAAAAGGGACCCATTTCATATTATAATTTTGAAAGTAAAATTTTATGAAATGGGGGGTTGTTGTATAGCACAACACACCATTACCAAGGTTGTGGGAGACAATGCATTTGAGCTTAGCATTCCCCCATTCCTTGGCCTACACCCAGTGTTCAATGTGGACCACCTTTGGGCATACTTTCCACCATTAGACACATCCGACATTGTAGAACAACTCACACCCACAAAGTTAAATCCAGATTGCATGGAACGGGCTGCAACTGATCGGATCATGGACACACAGATCAAGCACACTCGCTAGCAGAATATCCAACTGTATCGAGTTGTTAAAGCATGCCAACTCCTTTACCAGGGCAAGTGACTCACTAGGGACCAAGTTCAGCAGAAGTTTCCTCATCTTATGAAGGAACTCAACGCAATGGGGACCATTGCTTCCGAAGGGGGGAGGAATGATCCAGATGGATATTGGTGGCCACCTGCCAAGTCCACTTGGACCCCCACCATTTTTTCTTTCAGCTTTTCAGTTTCCTTAATTGTAGCACAATTTAATATTTTTAACAGATTTTCAGGTCCTGAACTTCCAGAGCCATTTTGAGGCCCTAAATGATGTTTTTTTTTTTAGAAAACTGGGAGCAACATAGGTCCGTGGAGTGATGTTACTCTTCCCAAAGTTATAGTTCTCAGATAGATCTTTCTAACGAGATATTATGTGCATCAAACGAAGATCGTATGCCAAGGTTACAACCCCGGGAAGATGATGTACAAATTTACCCAAACGGGGCCCAAAATTTGGCGTTTAATCTTCTAGGCTTAGGTTTTTGGATGTTTAGTGGTTGCATTGTTTCTCAACAATAAATAGGCCTTCGAGCCTCATTGTAACACAATTTAGAGGCATGTAGCCGCTACATCTCTTCTCAGAGATAAGCTACCATCACCCTAGCTGGTTTATTTCCATTTTTGTTTGTAAGCATATTTCAATATTTTACATTAATGAAATGAAGTATTATTTCAGCTGCATCTCTGTGTTTATGGTTATCTCTATAATTTGTTGCGTTCTTGTTTATATTCGGATCATCCATCCATCAGTTATTACTTGGTCTTTAAGGTCATAGTCGTCCTATTTTGACTTGTCATGAACTATTGCCAGTTTAGTAGGTTGCTCCAATTTTTCCTTGTCAATATTTCTTGCAGGTATTTGTCTAGTATGGCACCATGTCAACGTCTGCTCATTCAAAGGGTGACATACCATGGGCGTCTTCCTCTAGGCATCATCGCCTTTTTGGTTGGGAGTTGGTTGCAAACTTCTTCGATACTATCCCTTTGGAAGCGCAAAATGAAATTCATACCCTTGAAGCAAAGGAATTTTGAGATCATTTGTATTATTCAGATTCAGAAGTTTGCAATGGCAACACGAAATGGGTACCTCATCCACACAAACTAAGGAAGAGAAGAGTATACTTTTTGCGCTCAATTTCAAGACACAAGCAAATGGAAACTCTTCTTCACATGGTGCTTTGAGATAAACAACTAGATAATTACAAGCTATTCGTCAGTCAGGAGGAACTGAAGAGGATACTACGGGATATTTGTTATGATATGGATGACATGGTAGTTTGTTTGAACAAAACGGAATGTTATATCATTTCAGATTCTGACACTGATTCAACATCTCCTTAGAATGGGGAGGTGGTTATTAATGCTCCTTCGCTCAACATGGCCACTGCACCTCCCTCTCCATCTCCCCCGGTGATCCTCTTAGATGAATGAATCCATGTTTCTTTCTTTTTTCGTTAGCTGTTGGTATCTTGTTCTCATAGTGTCATAACAAGCTACAATTTTATATCTTTGTTTTTTCATCATGCTCTTTATAAGGTATCTATTCTTAGTGTGTAATCTGTTGTCTACTAGTATCTATGGTTTTTTTTTGTTTTGTTAATTCAACCACCATGTAAACTTGTTTCAATATGTGGTTGTTTCTTTGTTAGTAAGTTATTAGTCTTCTAACCAGGTTAACATTGCACTTCAAAGAACATCAAATGTAATTTTGCTTTATTTTTTACTATTAATAGATATCGTGGACAGATATTATAAAAAAAAATTGACCTACCTTATTGACCACCCTAGTCGTAAGAGGATGTCACATCAACCCCGATTACTCACACATGTGGGCCTAGTTACATGTGACCTTTCAAGAAATTATGGGGGGTCCAAAACCCTAACACTAATTAAGGGTTGAGGCGTGCAGAAAAACTAACCCTAACTCTAGATGAGTATCAACCTATGTTAAATATTAGAAAATTAGGAAAGAAAGGGGTTCCATTCTTTTGGTGTTATTAATGTTCCATATTTGAGCAAAGCATCTAGGAATTGGATATTAAAGCATAACAAAGGAGGTAGAAGATTTTGTAGTAATTATTCAGGCTACAATATCCATGGGAATCCATAAGGAATGCCTCTTTCTTTGTACTCAAATTTCATAACTAAGAAAATGAGAGTAGAGCATAAGCCTCACCTTCTAGTTGGGTTTGATCGCATATTGGTTTTTCTAGGTTGCATCTTGTTTTCATCTATGTGGATGGTATATTCATTTTCTTATTTCTTTCATTCCAGGTTCAATTATTTCCATAATTTTGAGCACTTCACTAATAATACTAAATATCAGATCCAAGATAATAAACTACATCATAAAATATTTCATAATATTGTAAGATATATTGTGATAATTTGTTTTAGTGGAATATCCATAGTGGTTCATGGATAACATTGGTATCAAAGAAATTTGCTTTGGTGTATTTATGGGAAGTTGTAGGCAAAAAATTGGCTTAAGAAGAAAGTCTTGAACCTTGATCATTGGAGATGAGTCTGGCCATAACAACCCTTGGAATAAGGCAAAGGAGAGATTTTCAAAGTTGGAAGACCAAATCGATGATATCTCTCACAACATGGCCCTTCTTACATAAACTCTATAAAACAAGTTTGGAAATTTTAGGGAGGTTGGTGGCTCTAAATCAGAGTTAGATCGATCAAGAAATTGAGGGATAATGAAGACTCAATAAAAGAGTTGAAAAAGAGCTAGAGAAAGAGAAACGAAGTTTTGGTGTCATCACTTCTTCACAATCTTTGCTTAGAATGGAAGAAAAAGTGGACATCAAAACCTGCCAAGGTGAGATTAATGTTAGTAAGTTGAATCATTGGTTGGAAGATTTAAAATCTTATTTTAGTGCCTATAACATAAAATAAGAGTAAAATAATTCATTTCTTCAATTGAAATTAGAGGGCCATGAACTAATTTGGTGGTAAATCCACATAGTAACCCTTAGGTTGAAGGGTGATCCATCAGTAACTAAGTGCGAGGCATTTAGAAAGCTCATCAAGTCCTAGTTCCACCCTGTTGGGTATGTAGAAGACTAGTGGATCCATAGAGGTCACTTCAAGTAGAGGCAAGGGGAGGTTGTGCCAAAGTAAACCATCGAATTCCTAAAAATGGAAATGATGTTGGGTATATCTCCCAGGAACCCAAATGTACTCCTAAAGTGTATGGTATATGAGGGGTCTAGAAGTCATTTATGGAAGAAAGAAATGCTCTTTAAACCTAGTACAATTTATGAGGTATGTGTACAAGCACAATTCCTTTCCAATAAAGACAATAAGAACGGAAAACCAAGTGGTTCTAAATAGAAAGGTGACCAATATGCTTCCAAGGAGGGAAAGAAAGAGTGGAGGGGAAATGATAAGAATACAATATCCATTGCACATTAGTGCATAGATCCAAAAAACCACTACAAGCATTGTAATATTAATGGTCATAATAGAGATAAGTGTCAAAAGCTACATTTAAAGTTTAATCCAAAGTGCCAAAATAAGTATGCTGAGAAGAAGAACCTTCTAACATGGAATCAAGAAACTTAGTAAAGAGCAACTCAAATGTGGATGAAAAGATTATTTTCAGTGTACTATAGAAGGAGGTGAATCTAAGTAACTTTCAATACAAGGGAGAAAAGGACATGAATAAACCATTCCACAATAAAATCTAGGTCAATAAGACAAAGGTGGATGCTTTATAATTTCAGTTCATGGCTAACCTCATAGCTAAAGATCTAGCCAACAAGATTGGATTGGAAGTTCATGATCATCCTAATTCATATCTAATGGGGTGGGTAAATAAGGACTTAAATATCAAGGTAACTAAATAGTGTAATATAAAATATGTTATAAGTGCAGAGTATATTGATAAAGTGGAGGTATATGTAGAACCACTTGATGTGTGTGGTGTAGTT
The DNA here is from genome assembly GCA_000404065.3 of Pinus taeda. Classification (NCBI taxonomy): domain Eukaryota; kingdom Viridiplantae; phylum Streptophyta; class Pinopsida; order Pinales; family Pinaceae; genus Pinus; species Pinus taeda. Next base: position 254,701 of record APFE030481853.1, read on the forward strand.
TTTGGGATCCCCTATATGTATATGAGAGATGCAATATTCATGAGGAGATAAAACCAATACACTTGATCGAGGATTGAAAGTCTTTCATCATCAATTTACGCAAAGGTAAAATCAACATCTCTTTGGTAAGTGCTAACCAAATCAAGAAATTGATTAGTTCAAGTATGATTTATTCAATGCTTTTCATAAGAGAGAATCAATCGGGTGATGCATTGGTAAAACTAAAGACATATTTGGAGGGATGTACTAAATATTTCGATCAATCCTTCCATCCAAACCTTCTTCGTACAATGTGTTTCCTCACCACATGCAGTAAGGCAACGGAGTGGGTTAATAAGTGGACAAACTCAACCTTTTTAGTTAGTTCATTTATTTTTAGCACTTCTCAAAGTTCCACCTTGATCCAGTCATCCCTTTCTGAAATTATGACAATACAACTCTTATTAAAATGGGTTAAGGCCCTTAAGGGAAAAGTTCCATGGTCAAAGTTTCCATTAATCAAATGGAATTATAACTTCTAGCAAATTTTTTATTAAATTTGGGGAATTTTATGTTGGACATCAGATAAACTAGCACTCTCTATGTGTTTCACAACATGGACTAACCACTTCTCATGGATCCTTATCTTTTGTGATGTGATCGTTGACTAACACTTCTAGGTTTTGGTCTAACTACAATAACCACTTCTCGTGGATCTTTATCTTTAGCGATGCGATCATTGACTAACACCCACAAGTTTTGGTCTAATGACAATCATAATTAACAATGTTTTTTGGACCAAGAGAGAGTTGACTTTTTCCACTTGTGAATTTACTCTTAAAATAATTAGATCATGAAAGGGATTCACTCTGTTGTATTTTTCAACTTCTACAACACCAATATAATGTGTAGATGACATATCTTGTGAACCATGTGATGAATGCCAATAATCTATGAGATCCTCTTGTGAGGTGTATCAAATATTTCCTTGCACATAGATTTAATACCTTGTTAAAAATGTAATTATCTAAGAACATATACAATATACAACCTAATCATAAATAAATGCACAACATAAATAGACAACGTATATTGAAAGTGGATCATAAAACATTAGAGTGGAGAAACTCATAACTAAAGTAAAATTCAGCTATTAAGAACATAACACAATTATATTATGATATATAAAAACAACACAAACAAATGAATATATCACAAAGTGACTAATCCCCAAATATAGAAATTAAAGAAATGAACCAATACTAAATTGATAGCTAATTGAATTTGAACTTGAGCCTGGTCTAAATAACCCTGAACACTAATGGATTCCTTTAAATAATTGAAAAAAAACACACCCTAAGTTAAATATAGAAATTAAAAAAATAAATAACAAATCATAAATAAACTCACATAAAAATAAATAAATATTATTCATATTAATAAATACTTGTGCTCATAAAAGAATAAATGTAAAATTGGTCACATCAAAGTGACAACGTCGCTTCGAAAGGAATAATAACAAATTTTCCTTTGGTTTTTAGTCAACAAAACATATAAAAGTTACCACACAACACTTTTAAATCATTCTATAATGATGTCTTTTATAAAGACAAAGTTACAAGCTGAGAGATTTATGTTCCATCAATAATCTCTTTGATCTTTGATCAAAAATGAAATGAATGAAATTTTAAATTTGATTTTAAATTAAAAAAAATAAAAATCAATTTAATAAATTAAATTTATAAATATGAATTTTATTATTGTTATTATTTTTCAAAAAATTAAACTAATGTAAATAAAAATATTTAATTTACAGGTAAAAAATATATTTCATACTTAACTAAAATCTATTTCATACTTAACTAAAATCAAGAATTTTAACTTACAAATAAAAAATATATTTCATATTTGATTAATACTAATAATTACATTATAGTGCAATTTTCAAATACAAATCGACACCATTATCATAACAACTCAAATTTTTAAACATAACAAACTTAACATATACTTGAGAAATACTTGAATGAATAAATATTTACAATAATGGCTACATATTTGATGTATCTTCCTCTCATTCCTTCATAAATATCATGGCACTTGTGTAAAGTTGGGTAAGATTGTTGGGATGCAAATAAAACACACACACACACACACATATATATATATATGTTTGTTTACAACAATGGCCCCATATTTGACACTCCCTCCTCTCATTCCTGTATGAACATTATTCCATTTTGTGTAAGTTGATTAAGAGGGGTGGGATGTGGAGAAAACAAACACAACTGTTGTGGGTGATGTTTATTAATCAAAACCAAACTTGAACTTATATGGTTGACTACCATTTGTTTCTTCTAAACAAACCCACATTTACATGGGGTAATAGAACTTGAATCTTAAACCTATCATAAGTAAGAAAATCACCTTTACCATTTCACCATGGATAATGCCTCCAAAAAAATGTGTGGTGGTTTGAGACTTAAGGAGAACATGATGGTGCCTTGCAATGATCATTCATGCTATGGGTGCCATATTTTTTGCCACTACCTAGTTAGAAGCATTTAAGGATTATGTACAAGGGTCGTCCATACTCTTTACATACCTCTAACTAACAAATTAAAATACAACCATCCATAATGTTAATTATTTTGGAATAGTTGTATTAAGAGAAGCAAAGTAGTTTTACAGTTCAAGTTGAAACAAATGTTTAATTCTTCATTTGTACTTGTATGTAATACTTATAAAATAAAACTGTTTCTTTTAATGGAAATGGGAATTTGTATTATATTAACAAATCTGCAAGAGGTCACAACTATTACATCAAAAGTGGGCTTTAACAATTGAATTTTCCACCATGAGTCTAGTTTGGAAGTGCCCTTTAGCTCCAAAAAACCTCTCTTCCCTTTCCTCATTGTCTACATTCTTGTTTTTACAAGTGTAGATACACCAAAATACTAACAAAATTATGCAAAATTTACAAAACATAGAGAATTAACTAAGGATGGATATCATCTCCTAACTTGACATCCTTTGATTTTGGAGATGGGAGGAGATTTAGATATGGAAAAACTTGCTCAACTTGGTTGGTATTGTTGCTTAAGATTGATGGATTTGCTCAATTCTTGTTCAAAGAATGTTGCAATTCTTCAATTTGTTGCCTTAGACTTGTTATTTCATCTCTAGTCCTCTGCATGGTAGTTCGTTGGTTTGTAGGAATCTCCTTTGTTGAAGTGAGGCTTAAGACTAGTTGATTGTATCTCAAATATAGGGTGTTGATTTAAAATTGCAAATGGTTGATTTTGTCAAGAATTTCCCTATGTTTATGTTCAAATTGCCTTGACATCTTTGTAGAACCTCTACTTTGAGCACTTATATTCTGGTTTCTCAAAATATCTCTCATGAGATAGTAAAGCATGTTGACTTTGATAGAAATAGACTTGATTTTTCCTTGGCTAGTTTTAGTTCATTTTAAGTTCCCGAGGGTTGTATTCAAAGACAAGTTCTCCTCAATTCTAATGAATAAAGACATATTCTTACTTATAGGGTCAATGAACTAAAAAAAAGAGAAGAGGGCAGACATAGTAGAAGTTTATAAGAGAAATGGAGGACCCAAGGGAAGAGGAGGAGGATCAACTTAGATTGGGCGCTTCTCCTAGCATTGAGAATGAGAGTCATGACAATACAAATTCCATGGAGACCAATTGAGACAATCATAAAACCAATTACATGAAGAGGAACATTAGTGAATTGATGATTGACCTAGAACATAGCACCTTTCTTAGCAATTTCTTTGTTCTGTCCCTAAATTGACACATTCTATATTTTCCACTTTTGCAAATGGCTCCTTATAATGGCTCCAAACTTGTTGCTTTTGCTCAACAACCTGAGCTCATCAATAGGCTAGGAAACAAGGTTGATAGAATTCAAGAATGCCAACCTAGGAGATAATTTCATGAATTAACCATTGCTCTTGTTTTGTCTGATGATTAATGAGGCCATCCCACAAACCTCTCACATGATCTGCACCACCTTTTACAATTTCGTTACAAGTGACTCGATTTAGGCTCATGCTACTATGTTTTCTCTACTTGCATCCATGATTATCTTTAGTACTATTAACTCTTATACACACTACAATATGGGCTTATGTTGCCTTGACAGTTTCGTTTCTAGCTTAGGTAATCACCTTGCTAATTATTACTTAATGAACATCATACTCCTCCCATGCTACCCAAATTGGTCGTTGATTTCTTCTTGCACTCTATGTGTGATGGTTCCATATACTTTCTTTCTTTCCATACATGCCTTTGTTTGCATGCTAGGTATCGCATGGCATGCTGTCACTTATACAAATTTTGGTGCTCAAGTTTTAATTGCAACGATCAATACATTTGTAGTAGCATTGAGTGGACAATAACCCTTTACACCATTTAGATACCCTACAAAAATGAAATTTTGGCTTTGTTGTTCCAAGGGAGTGGATTAACTCTTTTACCCAAAACTAGTGGCTTGAGGGAATGGGGAGGTATCCATTCATCTTTATGATAGTGAGCCTTATGATTCTATTTCTTAGGAAAGGAGGATTTTCCTTATGCGGTCAAATGATTTATTTGTATGGGTAGAATTCTGCAGCAACGATAGACACTAGCTAAGAGGGTGAGACCAAGGGGGTAAGTGGTAGACACTAGCTAGTGGCAAAGGTAAATAATTGTATGGGATTGAATCTTACTCATGTATGATCCAACCATGTGTGTATTGTATCATTTATTGCATAGCGACATAACCACCACTCATTCATTTTATCTCGACAAGGACCAGATGTATCATGGCCCATTAGCATAGTAGAGCAACACTGTAACAATTCCAATGTCCGCCCACTTAAACCTTCGAGCATGAAGTAATAAGGAGGAAAATACATGCATGCTTGTGTTTGCACACTAGGTGCCACATGGCATACTGCCACTTATACAAATTTTGGTGCTCAAGTTTTGATTATTATTCACATTGATTATGGAATTGGGCTAAGTCTCTCAAATTCATTCACAACTATCCTTCCTATACCCAGAGCACAACCTTTGTTTGCTTCAATGTGAGCCTCCTTGTTGCATTACCTTCATTTGTGGTAGGCGTCAAAGAATGAAAATTGATCTAATATCCCCTAGAATTTTAACTTAATGGATTTTAATTTTATGTCCTTTAGTAATTTCTTTTCATTTAGACTTTGTATTATAATCTTAGAGTCTATGAAGATTGAAAATTTTAAAATGTTTCTTTAGATGTAAGCCTTTGAGGAGAGCATATGCTTTTGCTTGATTATTTGATCTCATTCCTAGGCCCTAAGCAAACGTTGATTCTATCATTTCTTTTGGGTGAAGAATAACCCCTCTGCTCTTGCCACCCCTACTTATGAAATGCAATTTTAACATCTCACATTTATTGTTAAAAAAATACTGAAATTAATATAAACTATCCTAATTCTAGTTTTTTATGATGCAAAATCTTTAAAATAATTTTATTTCTAAAGGACTTTAAAAATATTTTAGCTAGTTTGATATGTGTTAAGTAGAAGCTTGAACCTAAGTTGTTTGTATGGTAAAAATCCATCCCAGACGTTATTCCATCTTACTTAGAATTTAAGATATATTTACCTGTTTAAATTTATTCATTCAAGAAGCTCACTACAATTTAGTATGGAGGACATGTTGTCATTACATTTAAAAATAATAAAATAATACTTACATTGGCAAATTAAAAAAAAAAAAAAAATTATAGCAAAAAAAATTCAATGTTGGTCATAAAAAAATATTTCAATTTCACTTTAAATTTACATATACTTTATATAGAAAGATAAAATAATATAAAGGTTTATTTATTTATTTTTTGGTTATAATTGCTCTATACATGTATAATTCCTTCTCTATTCAATATGGAATTTGACATATGGCATTTAGAAATAATCTTGTTGATATTACAACCCAATATATAGGAGAACATCCATATTAAATAACATAATTTCATAGCAACTTTATATAGAGAAAAATAAATTAATTGAATTTTTTTTCTTTTTCTTTTTTTCAATGTTTAATATGGAATTGATATGTAATATTTTGAGAAATATTAATAAGAAAAATAGTTCATGAGAGAGGCATTCTATTCCATGGATATATGTTTTCTACTTCCCAACATAAGGGGATGCATATTTAAAGATATATTAATAAGATAAAACTTTTTAATATGAAGAATGTGGGTCAAAAATAAAATATTTCAATGACTATGTTGAATAAAATATTTCAATGTAGACTCTATATATATTATATAAAAAAATGAAAATAAAAAATGATTTATAGTTAAAATATTGTGTTGCTCTAAATAAAGAGATGTGTAATTCCTTCCATGTTTAGTTTGGAGTTGACACATGGCTGGTGCTAGTGTGTATAGTGTATGTGTGCGTGTGAAATCAACATAAATTCATGCAACCTTAGATCTATCAAGTGCCAAGAGGGATCAAATCTCTTAGGGTGCATTTTCTTCTTCAAATTTTGCACTTTAAAAGAAAGCTACACATCAAAAAAATTAATCTCTATTAATAATTGATAAATCATAAATTGATAAATCTAAAGTTGAAATAAGTATATGATGATTTTAACGCTAAATTTATCAAGTATCAAAAGAAATGAAATTCTTCAAGATACAAAATATTTACATTTTATCTTATATCTTTTTAAAAGAAGAAATCAACATCCCTTTATTAATTCCAAACCATCCTACAATTATATTATATAATGTCTTTATATTTTTTTTTTTCAAAGGTGGGAAAACCTATTATAACTCAGTTGCAGCAGTGAAGACAACTATCTCTTGTTGCTAACGAGGAATGCATGCTGACTCATCACTGTTATTCAAGGAAAACTACGCCACTTGGAAATGCTGACTCATCACTGTTATTCAACGAAAACTACGCCACTTGGAATAACCTATTGGTGGTCCATAAGGAGGCATGCTTTCACTCTTGCGAGATGCCTCTGGGTCTTAGACCGTTAACTTATTTCCTTAGGTCCAAAGAAACGAGCTGTTAGCCAACCAAAAACGGTTTTAAGACACACTCCAGGCCTCATATATTTGTATATATAAATTTAAGTTTCCTAATTATTTTATTAATTCATAATAATAATAATAATAATAAAATAAATTTATTTATTAGATCAAGAAACACAACCAAATTCAAAAAAAATTATTGAGCGGCGATCTCCTTCTCAGCCCTGCCCGCGAGCTGCAGACTGCGAGCCCCCGCCCGCTGCTGGCCCGACTCCTGCGATCCGCCCGCTGGTGAGCCTCTTGCTTGTTGCGGTCTGCCTGCATGGATCGTTCAGCAGACTGACAGAGCCGCTCAGAGATCGTGACCATGGAGGGGCTGGGCACCCCTCATGCGCCTTTTCCGCCTCCTCCGCCGTCCTCACCCTCTGAGGCCTTTAACAAGCTTTTGGCAGGCCTGCCAAAAAAGAAAACCACTGAAGCTGTGAAGTTTGTCAAGAGATTGGACGATATACCTGTGATCTCCCTCCCTCCAGAAACCTCGATCCAAGTTGCCCTGTCACTAGCTGAAAGGGCTCTCATCGGCCAGTTCACCGGGCTATGGTTGTCTCCAAAAACCACAGAAATTTGGGTTAACAGAAACTGGGAACCTCTGATCAAGGAAAATGTCACCTCTTACTTTCTGGGGAGAGGTTATTTCCTCTTCGAATTCACATCAAAAGAAGATAAAGACCTGATCTTCCAAAATGGCCCCTACTTCATGGGTCATCATGGTCTATACCTGAACAAATGGACTCCGAACTTCGATCCGACAGTAGATGTGCCCAAAGCAATCCCGGTATGGGTCAAGCTCCCAAATCTCCCAGTGCACTGTTGGAACTGGGATTCGCTGAAAGACATAGGAAACGCCTTGGGGAAATTCATAGATCGTGCGAACAACAAGGATCAATACGACTATGCCAGGATATGTGTAGAAGTAGATTTGGAGGTGGGGCTTCCATAGGCCATCACAATAAAGGTCGGAAGCTAGACGCACATGCAGAAACTGGACTATGAGCAGCTGCCCTTCACATGTCGAAAATGTCATGTTTACGGTCATTTTGCCAGAGGTTGCCCATCTAACAAAGAGGCTGAGCAGGGAAAAGAGGATAAATGGAATCAAGTCAAGCGATCCAAAAATTACCCCAAGAATCAGAAGCAAGGAGCCCCAAATGGAAAAGGAACCCCACAAACCATTGCTCAACAGATCCTCTCCAAATCCATTTATGAAAACAAGTTTGACCCACTGAGTTTGCATCTAGAGAGCACGCAAGAGGGCGAAGCTCAAAAGGAGGCAGAAGTAACATAGGAGACCGAAGCTCAACCTGCAAGCAAAGGTACTCCCTCAGCCTCTCTCAAAGGAACAAGTGCTGAAGATCCAAAAGGCATGACCATAGAATATGAAGAAGAAGAGCAGGAAACGGAAGAATCAGAAGAGGAAGGAGAAATAGGAGAGTCCCACACCCCGGTAAGAAGATCAACAAGAGGCCAGAAAACCGATAGGGAAAAAAGGGAGCAAGAGACCTACAAAGAGAAACTTCAGGGAAGTCAACCAACCTTGGAGAAAATGCTAGCCACAAAGCCAAAGATACTGAAAAATCCGTCCCAAGGCTCCAAGGGAGCCCACCAGAAACATAAATAATGAAGGTCATCTCCTGGAATTGTAGAGGGATGGGGAGCAAAGCTAAAGAAGAAACCATCAGAAGTCTAATCAGGACAAAAACCCGAGATCTACTTCTCGTCCAGGAGACAAAGTTGGAAGACATAGTCTTCCTTCAAACAAGAAAGAAACTTTGGAATAAAAGCGAAGCAAGAGCAATCTCCGCCCGGGGTGCCTCAGGAGGGATAGGCACTCTGTGGAATGCTAATAAATTTACAGTCCTATATGAGGCCAGGAATATTCATTGGTTGCTTCTGAAAATGCAAAACCTGGATACTAAGGAAGCGTTCTTCCTTTTCAATGTGTACTCTCCAGTCAACGTTGGGGAAAAAGAGGACTGTTGGGACTCTATAAGACATCAAGCAGATTTGTCAAACCTGGAAAACATAATAATTGTTGGCGATCTCAACCTTACCCTGCACCCATCAGAAAAAAGGGGAGGCAGCATAGTTAGAGATCTGGCTAGAGAATGGGTGGAGGACATAGTGCAAGACTGGGATTTGCTGGACATCAAACCCTCTTCAGGTAAGTACTCTTGGTCTAATAAAAGAGTGGGTCCTGGACACATTGCTGCCAGGCTAGATAGGTTTATCATTCAAAGTTCCTTTCTGCTGTTAGGATTAGAGCCCAGAATGCATATTCTTGCCAACAATATCTCTGATCATAAGCCCATAAAGCTAGATCTCTTAGCCCATCATGATCTGGGCCCCATCCCATTTAGATTTAGCCCTCTTTGGGTTAAGGAGCCTGATTTCATGCAAACTGTCAAAGAATGTTGGAACCAACCAGTTAAAGGATCACCATTCTATATTTGGGAGGAAAAGCTCAGAAGGGTGAAAGGAGCTCTAAAAAGATGGGCCAAAACGCTGTCTAATCCGGCCACAATAAGGAAATCCATTAAAGCTGCTCTTGTTTCTCATCAAAATGGTATGGAAAACGCAATGCCCACAAAGGATTTATTAGAACAAGAAACCAGCTACAACAACAATACCACAAAGCCTGCTTAGCTGAAGAAGAGTATTGGTGATTGAAATCCCGGAACCTCTGGCTTAAAGCAGGGGATAGGAACACAACTTATTTTCACAAACAAGCCCAGGCAATGAAATGCTTCAACACCATCTCAGAGATAAAAGAAGAGGGAGATATCCATAAGGACTTTGATCACATAAAGAGAGCTGCGTTTACCCACTTCCAGAACTTATATAGGGAAGACAAGGATCCAAGCCACTACCCTGAGCTATTAGAAAATATACCCTCTGTAATTTCTCAGCGGATCAATGAATCTCTTGAGGACAAAGTCACTAAAGAGGAGGTGAAAAAGGCTCTCTTCAACATGGACCCGGATAAGGCCCCTAGGGCGAATGGTTTCTCTGGTAGATTCCTCCAAGCTTGTTGGCCGATTATTGAAAAAGATCTTCTCAAAATGGTTAAAAAATCCCAAAATATTCAGAAAATCGGAGGCAACACTAATTCTGCGTTCTTAGCACTCATACCCAAGGAAAAAGGTGCCAATAACTTCAACATATTTCGGCCGATCTCTCTATGTAACACAGGGTACAAATTAATCACCAAAGTAATTGCAAACAGATTGAAGATTATACTCCCTAAAATAATTCTCGAGAATCAAGGAGGCTTCATCCATGGTAGGCAGATCGTGGACAACTTTCTTCTGATACAGGAGGCAATCCACTCAAGTCAACTTCGAAAAGAGCAAGGTATGGTGATCAAACTTGATTTAGAAAATGCTTTTGATCGAGTAAATCATAGCTTCCTTTTAAATGTTATGTGCAAGTTTGGCTTTGGTGCAAATTTCATTAACTGGATCCGGGCATGCATCTCGAAGCCATGGATAGCTCCTCTTGTTAATGGAAGAGCCACTGACTTCTTTAAAGCCTCGAGAGGACTCAAGCAGGGGTGCCCTCTATCCCCCCTGCTCTTTGTCATCTAGGCCTCAGGCCTCAACTTCCTGCTAGATAAAAAGTTGCATGAACAAGAAAATAATGGATTGTGTATTGCAAGAGGGACCAAAAATATTAACCATGCTTTGTTTGCGGATGATACTTTGATGTTGGGTCTGGCCTCTATTCCCTTTGCCACAAAGTTCAAAGAGGTCCTAGATGAGTTTAGTGAAGCTTCAGGTAGTGTTGTTAACAAGAGCAAATGTCATATTTTCAGTCGGAATACTACGCCTAGACTGCTATCTGCCATCTCTAGATGTTTGGGCTTTGAAGCTTCCACCTCCTAGTCTTCTTTTAAATACCTGGGCCTCCCAATATCTCACAAGAGACCAACTAGTAAAGAATGGCTCCCTCAGTTAGAAAAATTCAAGGCAAAGATTCAAGCATGGGGATATTCCTGGCTGAATTCTGCAGGCAAAACAGTCTTAATAAAATCTGTCCTCAACAGCTTGCCTCTATTTCAATTCGCAGGACTCCTCGCTTCGGCATCCATTCTAAACAAAATGGAGGAATACATAAGGAGGTTCTTCTGGAAGGGAGGGAAACAAAATGAAAAAAAGATCCCTCTCATCAGCTGGGATATCATCTCCAAGTCGCTATGGGAAGGTGGCCTAAATTTCAAAAATCTTCGTCATCAGAATGTGGCAATGGCTGCAAAAATCATTTGGAGGATCATTGCACCCAATCCTGGCTAGACCCAAAAGGTGCTCTGGAAAAAATATTTCAGAGGTCCAAGATCCAGATGCTTAGAAAAAGTGATACGTTTGCCAAACTCGACATTCCTCAAAATTTATGACAGAGTTGCATCCCTCATCATCGCCCACTCTTACTGGATACCAGGCAACGGGAAAAAAATCAATATCTGGTCGGACAGAATCATGAACAAGGAGCCAATAGAGGTCAGAGCCTCCATTAATTCGCTGCGTTGTTGGATGGACAGGGAAGGAATGCAAACTTTGTGGGACATCTCATTCTGGAACGATTCGACATGGGCAGGTTGGAAGCAATTAAAGGTGTCGGACAACCTGAACACCGAGTGGATCATGCTGCTCGACTCCCTCCATGGTTTGGCACCCACGCATTTGAGGAAGAGAGATGAGATGGGCTAGGGGCCGAAAGCCAAAGGATACGCAGTCTCACTGGGATATGCAAAATTGATTGAGAGACCATACGCTCCTCCGGACCCTACTCCCTGGCAAGGCGTTTGGCGACTACCCTCATGGCCCAAGGTTGATTTCTTTGCCTGGGTTTACTGCCACGACAAAATATTAACTTATGATAACTTGCAGAAAAAAGGACTCCATGGTCCATCCATCTGTTCACTGTGTAATGACAACGCTGAGACAACATTCCACCTAATTTTAGAATGCAACTTCTCCAGGCAGATCTGGTCCTTCTTTACTCATGATCTGGATCCTAACTTCACCATCCCTTGCTCCACTTCTGAACTTTTCTCTGAATGGACAAACAGATTTCCAGGTCCTCCTCATAAAAACCTGATTATCAAAGCAGCATGGGTTGTCCTCCCAAAGATCATCTGTTGGCACTTATGGATAGAGCGTAACAGAAGAATTTTTAGAAATACAAAACAGAGCCACGAAGTCCTAGAAACCAAGATTAAATGTCACATAAAGGAGTGCTTGACTGATATATAAGACGACTCCAACCTCAGTCAACTGGACATAACATGGGGATCAACGCTAGAACTTCAATTTCATCCAACAGTCAAAAAAGCCCCCATTATCAAAGAATGGCAAATAAGGAAACCCGAGAATGACTTTCAAGATTGGCTTAAATCGCAAGCAAGGCACTCTCTTTTCTTTGATGGAGCAGCAAAGGGAAATCCAGGCAAAGCTGGTGCATGAGGTGTTGTTCTAAATCAATTTGGGGAAAAAATTCACTCCTACACTTGGGGACTAGGTTACACTACCAGCATTCAAGCTGAGGCCTTGGCCCTCTACTAAGGACTCAAGGCCCTTAAAGAACTGGACATAAATGAAGCAATTGTTATAGGCGACTCTCAGGTCATTATAAACGCAATGGTTGCCAATATTCCGGTATTGGACCTCAATCTAGCAAGGCTGATTACTAGGATCAAAGGTATGGAAAACAACTTTCAGGACTTGAAGTACTACCACGTGTTGAGAACTCAATAAAAAGGCAGACATCGAAGCCAATAAAGTTGCCCTTCTCTCTACCGGGGTCAAGCTGAAAGAGGAAGAAGAATCATGGGAACCCATTCCATAAATAGACTGCTGCCTTGTTCTACTGTCTGTTATTAAACCAATTTGTTTGTATTTTCAAGTGGGGGAAAATCTCTGAAATTAACTCTGTGGGAGTCTATCCAAGGAAGAATTTTGTAAGCTTCAGATGCATCCTTAGCAAAAGAATACACCAGGACAAAAAAACTCATAATGTAATCAGATTTTGACATTCAGCCCAAGATTAATATAAAAACTCCGTAACCATTTCGTGATTGATAAAAAAAAATTAAATTTATTTGTGTGATTATATTTTTAAAAAATATTTGTAAGCCATATATATATGTCGCATCACAAACATCTATTTCACGCTGGAATGTCTTTCTCGACCTCCATTATCCACAAACAATTATATATTATTATATATACATTTTGTCTCTCATATCTTATTGGATTATCTATTAATTATTTTGACTTTAATATATTATACTATATTTATAATATATTATTATTATAATATTATAATATATAATTTTATATAATAATATATATAATATTTCTTACTTTTATAGACAGCACTTTTCGTTAATTATGCTTTTCCATTAAAATATGTTTTATTTCGATTTTTATTTGTTTTTAATCATTCGTTAGATATTAGCGTACTTTATCTCATCTTATCCTTTATATGATATTCAATTTATTTCACGACAAATGACGAACTATTTCACAGTACCCGAAGATCTTGACAGGTCTTTTAAGTACCCGTGGCCACAAGCTTAAATCGGATTAGAGATTCTTCCCTTAACATTAGCCTTGTCTTCCTCCGCTAGATCCGTCTGTTGACGGACATATCCTTCATGGCATCTCTGCAGGGCGGTTCAGTCCGTGCCACCACCGGTCCAACGTTCGACTCCTGCAACCTTTCTCTCTTTCCCTCCATTAACGATCCACGATGCCTTCGCTGCGGCGGAAACAGAGCCTGGAACGGTTTTCTTGGACAGCAACTGGCCTTCAAACCCCGCTCAAATCCTCAATGTATGACACTCACCTTCTTCTGTGGCAACAATTAGCTGGTTTTTAAGTAGAACGCTTTAAATTCAGGGTGTTCAAAGAAATTTAAAGAAATTTAAGAGCTCCGAGTTTGGAAATTGCAGGCCATAAGAGGCTCCGGCTGGCACCCGTTTCGTCACTTAACGGACGGAAAGGAGACGGCAGAGGCGAGGACGTTGGACAGAAAGAGGCACTGCAGAAGGACCAGTCGGGGAAATTCACGGTCGAAGACTCTAAGTATGTTTTCCGTTTGAAGCATGCATTTATTTGATAAGTACAATCAAATTGCACCTGCCTTCATATTGTAGCCATGTACTGGGATACCTGTAAGGAATTGTTAGAATTAAGTGCCGAAATTAGGCGTATTGAGGTTATTTATGCCTGAGTGATGCTTGCATGTTCACTTGTCTGCAACCATCGCCATCTCTGCAACCGATTCATATTTATAAATGATTGAATTGGAGGAAAGGAAGTTCAAATAATAGTTCTTTGGATTTCAATCGTGGCAGCTTTTTGTCAAATTTAACCATTCAAGCAGTAGTTTTTTTTCTCAAAAGAAAATGCTGTATATTATTTATATTATATATAGAAAAAATATGTACAGTATGGAGAAATAAACAATATTTCTGGCCCAAAGGGAAATGGATGGAGCCCTACATCTGACAGAGACTTTCCAGAAGATACATATTTGTTTGATAGATCAAGTATGAAGACTGATAGTAGCAACTGATTCTAATGCAGAGAGATATTAAGACAAAAACATAATATCTGGACATATGACAGATATTATGACAAAAACCATTCAAGCAGTAGTTGCAGACGCAATTTTAGAAAATTTCGAAAATCTTGCTCGATCTAGTGTTTTAAGCGCCATATATATAGAGCAGGGGATGCTCAAATTTAACTATTCGAGCCCTGATTGCAGGCGAGCTCTGTACCAGCATATGTGAAAACTCTATTACTGAATCTTGGTCGGTGCGGTGTTTTAAGCGCCACACATTTAGATCAGGGGATGCTCGATTTTTTCTTTGCGAGCACTGGTTACAGACGGGTTCTAAACCAGGATATGTGAAACCCCTCTAAAACCGCGTGGTTAGAAAATTTTGCCAGCTGGGGTGCTGTTTTAAGCACCACATATATTAATCATGGGATGTTTTTATGCGTTGTTCACATATGACGTTGAACACATTGTTTTAAAGTGGGTGCATTGTGGCTTTCAGTTTGGATATTGTTAGTTCACTTGTATTATCAATGGTAATTAAGGTGGATATGTAGTCTTCTTCCTTCTTTCTTTCATTTTTTATTATTATTTATAATAGTGGGTTTTCTATTAGCATAAGTGGATTTACTTTTTGTTTCGAAATTGTTGAAGAATGTAGTTATAGTTGATTTTCATAATAGTAAAATTATTTATTATTGGTGTCAAGCATGTTTTTCATGTTTTTTTATTCGTCAAAAAATGAGGAAGGCATGTTTTTTATGGCTTTTGTAAAAGAAGAAAATTTGATTTTTGTCCAGAGCTTTTTTGTCTTCATGTGACCAAGTCAACCCTTTGAGCATTAAGTCGGCTTAGTGTACAAGGAGATGCCCATTCGCATTAGTGGAAGGCTATATATAAGCCATTTGACTCCCTTCAAATGACATATCAATCATTCATTTATTTATGTCATATGCGAAGAACACAAGGAGAACAAGGAGGTCGAAATATAGAAGCAACTAAGTCATCTTATCTACATCGCTCTTGTGGACTAAAGAGTCCGAGTTCAAGCCTAACTATGAGGCATCTTTTATGTGGTTCTCTGGCACGAATTCTTGAGGCTAATGTGAAGATATTGAGGCATAAGTTTCTGAAGTAAATGCGAAAGTTCTGAATCATAATATTTTGTGGTGGTACTTGAATTCTATGGATGAGATAGAGGCTGAAATTCGGCCCTCTTGGAGACCTAAAGGAGAGTTTATTGCAAACCTATTCGAGGCACCTTGTCTTGGAAACTGAGGGTTGACTTGACACTATGGTCATCTTGCTACTGTGTTGGTCAGTTTTTCTCTGACTTTGATGTCTTGTGGAAGTGTTTCTCAAAAGAAAGGATTGTGGGGCTTTTACCCCTAGTGGGTTTTGGATGGTCATCTTGCTACTATGCTGGTCAGTTTGTCTATGGCTTTGATGTCTTGTTGAAGTGTTTCCCTAAGGAAAGGATTGTTGGGTTTTTACCGCTAGTGGGGTTTCCCAACGTAAACTTTGTCTCTTGTTCTTGTGCATTGTGATCTCTACTTTCCTTTCATTGTTATCGGATGAATTTTCGAAGTGTAATTGCTTGATGAAGAATATTGAATGCTAAAAGAACTTTATTATATTCACAAGTAATTATCATAAATTCAGAAATAGTGCTAGACTCTTTTGCACTCTATATTTCAACATGGTATCAAAGCTTTGGTGAAGAAAGAAAGTTGAATATCACACCTTGTTGAACCTCTCTCTTTCGCAAGGAATAAATCTCTTATCTATATGTTCAAGATTTCTAAGCAAATATGTTCCCTCTTGGAAAGAACTAAACAAACTTAAAGGCGCATCAAACTTCAAAGCATGGAAGAAAAGGATTGATCTTGTCCTAGAAGAACATGAAGTTTTGCAGTATGTCCAAGGTAAAGTACCTCAACCAAATGATAATGATGTTGCAAGGAAAGTGAAGTTTAAGAAGGGTGAGGTTGAGGCTCAAATAATTCTTGTTGAATCCCTCAAGGACCATTTAATTCCATTTGTTTCAAAATTGACTACATCAAAAGAAGTCTATGATATTCTTATTAATTTGCAGTCAATCAATAACATTAATCAAAAGATGTCTCTAAGGAATCAACTCTGTGATATTAAGATGTTAAAGTATGAACCTATGGCCTCCTAGTTCATGAAGATAACTCATATAAGAGATCAACTCCAAAGCATTGGTGAAATCATTTATGAATATGAATTGATCACTACAACAATTAATGGACTACTAGATTTATGGGATGCATTTGCCACTGGGATGTGTGCTAGAAAGGATACTCCAAGTTTTGAAGAATTATCGACCTCTTACACTCAAGAGAAATCTAGGCTTATAGCTAAAGGAAAGATCCAAAATCCCGATAAAGAAGAATCTCAAGCTTTTGCTACAAAATCTAGAAGGAATAATGGAAAGAAGTTGTTTGGCTCTCAAAATAAAAGTGTGGATAAAAGATCCAAATCACAAGGAAAGAAAGACTTGTCAAAAGTCCAATGTTATGATTGTAAAAAATTTGGACATTATAAAAATAATTGTCCTGAAGCACCGAATAATAAGAAGAGGAAGGGCAATGATGATGATGATGAGCATCCTCATCAAAAGAAATCCAAGAATGATACTACAAAAGCTATAGCAACTAGTGATAAGGACTTCTTTTACTATAATTACTCAAGTAGGCTAGGAGCAAGAGGAAGTTGAAGGGATCTCTACATAAAATCATATGTCATATCGAGCCCTTCTTAGAACCGTTTAGTAAACCCTAGAAAATTTAGAATTCTTGATAAGAAAGCTCTAGGGTTTGTGGATAAAACTGTAGAGTTAGACCTAGTTTAATATTTCCATTGAATGTTGTAACCCTAGATCGTGAAAGGAAGGAATGACGTCATAAGGACCTAGTTGCAAGAAGGATTAGATCAAGAGGGAGCTTAAAATTTTCTTTTCTCACAAAATAAGCATTTTGTAATTTTCTTCCTTGATTATTACTATTGTTGTTTTTGCTAATTAGTTTTTTGTCTTTATATCCTTTGCATGGTTATAATTATTCTTCCAATTATTCTTCCATGATCTCCTAGTGAGGATTGCAGGTACATATCAAAGATGCTTCGATGGGAGATGGAAGAAATGAAAGAATGAAGCAAAACTAGTGACAAGAAGACTTGTGCCGAGGAATATTATACTAGATGAAATCTAGACTCAAAGGTGAATTAAAGCATGTCTTGATCTATGCTGAATAGAAGTGAGATGAAATGGCTAGAAGTGTAGAACAAAGGATTTCCTCAGTAAGAGGGAGGAGTCTATGAAGTCAGGTCTATCAGATTCGATACACTTGGATTGGTGGATCAAGGTTGATCCTAGATGTTTTGTCTACTATCGAAAGCAGAGGAGCTCATGTTTTAGAGGGAGTCACATTAACCAGAAGATTTGCTTTCGAGAAGTCAACGAAACCTTGTTTTTAGCTTTAGATGAAATTGACCTCTAGATTTGAAATGAAGGATTTTCGATAGTTGATGCACTTCAATGACATCAATGGCAGAGGGAGTAGCCTATGTTACCACAGAAGGATATATCTCAGTATGAGAGGGAGCACCCCAGTTTGTGTGACCAAAAAGAATTTACGATCTAGTAAAGGGAGTATAACAATTTATGGTTGAGCCAAGATATGTTGCTCAACATGTGTTAAAGTACCAACATGGTACAGTTGGTCATGGATAATTTGGGAAGTATAAGTGCATATTTAGTTTGGTCAGAGAGTCTTGAAAACATAAAAAAATCATCAAGAGGTTTCTTTAGTTTGGGCTCTGTTATGATTTCTTGGATGAATATAACGCAGTCATTTGTTGCACTCATAATGGCAGAGGTCGAGTATATTGTTGCTAGATTGGAAAGGTAATAAGTAGTATGACTTCAAAGGTTACTTGCAAGATTATCTTGATCAAGCGCTGATGATGACCATGATGATAGGTCGAAGCACATTGGGATCAAGTACCACTTAATTCTAGACATGATGTTGAAGGGAGTTGTGAAGTTATAGTATATCTCCATTGATGAGCATATTGTTGATATTCTTACAAAGCCTCTTTCTAGAGGGAAGTTTGTGTACTTTCTAGATAAGCTTGGGCTCGTGAAGGAAACCTCTCACATTGACAGGGAGAGCTGATGAGACATCATTATGAATCAACATTCTCCCTATGTCTTCACGAACTTGGTTGGAGAATGGTTTGATATACTCCATGTGTCTATGACCTTGGTTGGAGAATGGTATGACAGATTAGATAACATCATGGACTAACATTATTCTTGTTTCATGTACTCTGACTTGATTAGGGAGGTTATCACTGTGTCAAGTACATAGACTTGAATTAGGAAGAATGGTCCGGTGGAAAAACATTTTCAAGTGCCATTGTATAATGACCTGATTAGGGTTGTAGTCCCCGTGTCATTTTGACCTGTGTAGGAAAAAGGTCTGACAAAGGAAAGTCATTCTCCCCATGTCATTATATAGTGACCTGATTAGGGATATTGTTTCTGTGATGTTTTGACTTGGATTAGGAAGAATGGTCCTAGAGGCCACTCAGTTGAGTTGGAATCCTCTCAGCATCATGCTCAGATCTTTTATTAGAGAGAGCTTGTTTGATTGATCATAGAACATGCATAGATATATGAGTACCAAGGTTGGGAAGTATTGGTTGTTTGATGATGCTGGTAATGATGATGACATTGAATTGATGATGATGTTGATCTAATCTTGGTCCTTCCCTAGAGAACCTTCCAACATGTTGACATATTGATAGTCATTGTGAGTCATTATGAACACCTCCCTAGCTAAGAGGGAGTGTTTAAGAATGTAGCTATGGTTGGTCTTCATAATAATAAAATTATTTATCATTGATATAGTTTGAATAATAAAATTATTTGTTTTCAAGTATGTTTTTCATGCTTTTTATTGGTCAAAATAAATTTAGAAAGGCATGTTCTTCATGGCCTTTGCAAAAGAAGAAAAAATGTTTTTTTGTCAAGAGTTTTTTGTGTCCCCATGTGACCAAGTTAGCCCTCCAAGCATCAAGTCAGCTCATCTTACAAGGAGACACCCATTCACATTAATGGAGGGTTATCTAAAGCCATTTGACTCCCTTTAAATGGCATATCAATGATTCATCTATTTTTGTCCTATGCGAAGAACACATGGAGAACAAGGAGGCTGAAAAATAGAAGCAACTAAGTCATCTTATCTATGTCACTCTTGTGGACTAAATAGGTCGAGTTTAGGCCTAACCCTAAGGCATAATTTTTGTGGTTTTGTGGCACAAATTCTCGAGGCTAATGCGAAGATACTAAGGCACAAATTTCTGAAGTAAATACGAAAGTTCTTAGGCATAATATTCTATGGTGATACCCGATTTTTGTGGATGAGATAGAGGCCCAAATTTAGCCCTCTTGGAGACTTGAAGGAAACTTTATTTTAGACCTATTTGTGGATAGTTTTGAGGAATGTTATCTTGGAAACTTTCAAGAGTTGGCTTGTCACTTGGTTGATGATCATCTTGCTACTATGTTCGTTAGTTTGTTTATGGCTTTAATGTCTTGTTGAAGTGTTTCTCTAAGGAAAGGATTGTTGGGTTTTTGCCCCTAGTGGGTTTTCCCAGGGTAAATTTTGTCTCTTATTCTTGTGCATTGTTATCTCTACTTTCCTTTTATTGTTATTGGTTGAATTTTTGAAGTGTAATCGCTTGATGAAGAAGATTGAATGCTAAAAGAACTCTGATATATTCAAAATTAATTATCATAAATTCAAAAATAGTGTTAGACTCTTTTGCACTCTATATTTCATCAGAAATTACATGAAAGAAGGGAGAGAGATCCAAAAGCATTAGTATGACACCAACACCCTTATTCTTCACTTAAATTGTGTGAGGGTGGAGTGAGATTGTTAAATTTAGATAGACAGATAGAGAACTCTTGTTTCTCTAGCTAAAAAACACTAAAAGTCTAATATGTTGGGTTGTGGTTGAGTTGTAGCTAGGGTGCTTTCCATGATGAACACCTAGGTTCAAAAGTTGGTGGGAGCACTCTCCATGATAATGTAATTGACCAAGTTTTTTTTGATGTGCAAGGTTGTGTTGATGTGAAAAAGATTTGTTGGATGCTCATGGATTTTTTGTTGTTGATATATATATAGTTAAAAAATAGAGAGAGAGATCATAGAGTGGTTGATTACACACAACAAATCACACTTCATTTTTTATTGATCACAAGAGATACAAATAAAAAGGACATAACACACTCACTTCGACACATCTAGATTATGACTCCAACTCATAACATAGGAATCAACAACTTCTAGGCTGACGCTTGGGAACTCACAACAACACATGGAAGCATTGCTTCCAACACCCTCCCTTAATGCTTACATGAAAAACACATATTACAATAACAAGGAAAATATGTCTCACTAGTCTTCATTAACACTCACATCCACTCTGGAATCTTGCAAACACCGTTTTTTCACCACCACATCTTCGAGTTGTCACTTGACCTCCATTCAAAACGTAACCGCCTCTGACTATCGTTGACGAACTTTGCAAGATCAACAATATTGACAACTTGGCTTGTCAGGGCTTCCGCGATAAGAGCTGTCCAATAATGAACCATCCTATGGACCAACCACCATCTATTGGATATTTTTCTTTCGGCTATCTGTAATTTAATAGGATGGAGGTCTAGATATTGACTGTGTTCAAAATTTGATGAAACAACTTTCCCTTACAAAAATTGATGTTTCAGACACTGGGGCTTTCAGTTTAAGAACTACCAAACTTTTTTTATAACCAGAATTAAAAGAAATAGTAAATTTTTTTAAATCACAAAGAAACAAACACACAATTCACAAAGTAAAGCAATCACCCAAACTCATATTTCTGCAGTCATAAAACACCCAAGGACCTCCCTAGATATTCGCCTCCTTGACCTGTCAAATTTCCTCCACGCAGGCAATGAAAGATTAGTTTGGATTCGAACTCGTGCTCTCAACATAATCTTGTTGGAACCCTATTCTTCATTGACGTCAAAGCTATAGATTGTTGCAGTCTTGTGTGTGGATTGGGAAACGTTGTCACGGAAAACATGGTGGACCGGTTCTGCAACATCCCACCGTGAGGATCTATGTGCAGGCAGTGGCTGGACAACCCCTCCACCTATTCTTCGCGTTAAGAGATGAACCTTCCCTATGCAGAAACTAGGGACGACAATAGAAGAATCTTCCAGTTTTGAAGACATGTTACAAAACGTCTAAGAAAACCTCGAGGTCAATTTTGAGTCATACACACGGGGATCAATGTTTGAGGTTTGGACAGAGTGGCTATGAAAGCATCGTCATCACAAACTATAGCTGCTCATGGCAAATAAATCTATGGTTTCAGGGTTCATACTTTTTGACGCATGCATTGTGAGCTACAAATATTTGTCAGTGATCATTATTGATTTGATCCATGTGAAAACCCAGTTCTCAAATAAAAACTTAGTTGCAGATAGAAATTCCCACGTTGCAAGTCAACCAAATCTGGGACAACATCAAAGTAATAATAGTGATCTCCTCACATAGGCTTGGACGCACGCAATCACCGCATAACCAATTAATCCATGGGAAATTGTTTCCCTTTGCCACAGTTGCGGCACTAGCGAATTAACACCATGGCATGTGATGGTGGATCTCCTCAACCAATTCCACGACTGACTCCTCCTCAAACAACACATGGAAGCATTACTTCCAACATATACATATACATATACATATACATATACATATATATATATATATGTATGTATGTATGTATGTATATGTATATATAGGCTTGGACGCACGCAATCACCGCATAACCAATTAATCCATGGGAAATTGTTTCCCTTTGCCACAGTTGCGGCACTAGCGAATTAACACCATGGCATGTGATGGTGGATCTCCTCAACCAATTCCACGACTGACTCCTCCTCAAACAACACATGGAAGCATTACTTCCAACATATACATATACATATACATATACATATACATATATATATATATATGTATGTATGTATGTATGTATATGTATATATAAGTATAATTGTAATGTATATGGTATATGTATATGTATAGTAATGTAATGTATATGTATACATGTACATGTACATGTACATGACAATAACATGTACATGTACATGTACTGTACATATACATGTACATGTACATGTACATATACATGTACATATATATAATTATTTATTTATTTGTTTTTAATCATGACATCATAGCCAAAGGCCATCCTAAGTGTCGCTTTACCCTGTAATAAATTTTGATGAATCCATAATGAACTCCAATTGGAGATGCTTCCATTTCAATAATGATGTGATGTTTCAATTGTGAGGTTCCATAGAGATGAAAATATCCTTAAATCAAAGTAAATCACTTCTCCAAGAAAACTTATTTAATACATCTAAGACCTTATTAATTATTAGATCAATTGCTAATTACTAGGTAGAAGGATCTCGTTGTTATTCTTTGCAATATGCTTCGAGCTAGTTCGAGTATAAGATAAATATTGCATAAAGGAGAGCCTTATCTTCCTGTTGTTTGGAAAGTACACTGCCTACTACACTCTCTTTTCCCCTTTTGTATATAATCTTTGTAACCATACCATGACATTTTTGAGATCCATTTTTTTTTTTTTTCTCTCTCTCTCTCTAAAAGATAGCCATAACTCCAAAAGATGCTCAGGGATTCCATGATTTGTAATTACCTTGAAATATCAACCCTTTAGATATTGACATTAATGTTTAACTACATGAAGAATTGCCAACTCCTCTTTTGCATATGTTGGGAGAGCTAGATTCTCCCCTTCTAGTTGTTTTCTTTCAACTAATAATGACAAACCTTCTTAAACCATAACTACTTTAGTATGTTTAGAGGCATCACATTCCACAAGGAATGCCTTTTGAAAGGTTGGGGTGGCCAAATTTCGAATGGTGGTTGCACTTAACATGCAAATGGGATTTTCCTTAATAGGGTTGTCATAGGTGTTACAATACAATCAAAATGGTGGACAAAACGATAATATTATCTTGTCAAGCCAAGAAGTCCTTGGAGGCCCTTTGACATTCATTGATATATTATGATCCACTAATGATTTTTTTTTAGAATCTAACTTGAAACCTTCTTGAAATAACACATTGAGCCTTACACTCGATTCCTTGTACCCTAAAAGTACACTTGGATTTCTTGGCATAAAGTTTGATGTCTTCAAGCCACACAATACCTTATACTTATGTTTGATGTTGTTGAATTCCCTATGGTATATCCACATCCTTTGATATCAATCCTTCTTTCTTGCTAGAATCATTAAAGCAAAGAAAGCATTATTGTTGGGATGAATGATTTCATCATCTAATAGATATTAAACCATTTTCTCTATCTCAATCTTTTGATCATATAGATAATGACTATGCCTTGTATTGGGTGGATGGATTCCTAAAATAGTTCAATAGCATGGTCATGCTAAGTTATGAGAGGCAATTTTGGAGTACTCTCCTTAAATACACACTTGTATCGATGAAGGACATCTTGTAGTTTATTCTAATTAATAAGAGATTCTTGATTAACTTCCAAGGAGTATAATCGAGCCACTATATTGATTGATTCCTTCTTTTTTATATAATTTTTTCCATTTAATGGGAACTAATGCCTTAGTTTGGAGGAATTGTGAATCCCTTAATATCATAAGCTTTATCTTTAGAGGTAATGTTTGAAGCATTACACACCTAACAACGCACTTGTGCCTAGAAGATTAAATATACTAGAAAATCCAAAAAATCATCACCAATGGAGAATAATGGCATGACACTTATCTCATAACACTTAACTTCACATGAGATGGAATTTCCATTCACAATTATGACATACAAGTTCAATATAGGGTAAGCAAATCAATTTATAGGTGCTACCAATTTCCTATCAATAAAATTATGTGAACTTCTTCAGCCAACCAAAACAACAACCTTTGTCTTCATGATGTAACCTTTAATTTTCAGTGTTATAGGGATGTTGTCTTCTTGATTTAACCTTCAATTTTGAATCTTAAAGGAGTTGATGCATGATAGGGCATAAAGTGATAAGGTGTCTATGTCTTGTATTCAATGGTTTTGAAACTTCCCTTAATTAATTCTTTTTTTCAATTTCTTCAAAGTATAAAATATTCATTATTAATGTTTTTATGATCACAAGACATTTTTCCTTTCAATTGTGATCATTGGACCAATAGCCACCACAAAAATAAAATAATCCCTTCGATTGACACTCCATTATTTGTTCCGGGGTGAGACAAGTTAGTTGTGATTTTGTAATAGTGATAGTGATGCTTCTATCTCACAATTCTTATGAAGATATTTGAGTTTACATAAATTATAGAAATTTATCTTCATCCAACTTGTTGACTCAAGAATATAGTCATTGATTTTTATCCTCATCCTTAATTTTTAAAATAATCCATAGTTCATATATTTCATATTGAGCCATTAAGTAGCTAATGAATCCATTCCTTCAATATGTCATTTCTCATGGTCTTCTTTTGAGCACAACCAAACTTGATTGACATGGATTGTTGAGTTCATTGAAATAATCTGTAGTTCATATATTTCATATTAAGCTATTAACTAGCTAACAAATTCATTCCATGTGCATGTCATTTATTTTGAGCACCTAATGGAACCATTAATAAGAATATGATTTGAGATAAAGTGGAGCAAGAATTCTATTAGCATCTCGAGGAACTGGTGAAATTTAAAACATTGTTCCTTTTATCTAATATGTGGTAGTACATCATTATTGTTATATAACCCAAATACAAATTTTGGTAGACTAATTTGTGAATTGTAGCTAGTGTTGTTAGAGATTAAGTGTTGAGATCCTCCCTAAAGGTGTAACAGGGGCCTACAACCCCATTAGATATAAGAATATGATAGCTATGGTTCTTATTCAATGTAATGTGGACTAGGCATATATTATTAGTCATTATTACCCCTGGATGGGGTGCCTATCACGCAAAGGGGTGGGGGCAGGTTGTTGTCGTCCCACTGAGACACACACTCAAGAGATGTGGTAGCACACACCCTATGAATTTGTATAGGCATGCAAGTCGTAAAGGGCCATCATTGCATGTGGGAAATATGGCACAATTAACTCTTTGTTGAACAATGCAACATCCATTCCTATCAACCGTTCAATCCACCGCTACACAACTTTGCTCGCTGGAACCACCGATCATGTCGCCTACGGGCATTGATGGAGTTCCTCCTCTGAGGATTGTCTCTGCATTTAGTCTAGGGACCAACATTCATGCTATCATTTCGTTGTGGCACTTCATTGGGCTATGGAATTCTCTCATCCCTCGACTCAACCTTAGTAACTCAAATTATCGTCAATTCTCAAAGTACCACTCTAGGTTGCGATGGTTCAATATAATGATAGATTGGCTAGTCGATGGGAGGAATTCTAGGACTTACCTCCACACTGATGGTGCTCTAGAGATCATAGTCTAGCTCGGTCGGTCTTTGTCTATGCATCCATGGAAATTTATCCACTTATAAAAAACTATATAAGTCGGGACGTCTTTCATCATCTTCACCCAAGGAGCCTGCAAATAGACAAAACAAATCTATTGAATCTCTTAGGTTCATGGTTCTTCCTCCTAGTTTACCTTCCTTTGTACTCTCTGGTTTCATTCTCAGTGTCTTGGTTAGCTCTACTATGTTGATGGGGCTACACTCATAGGGTTATTGTCACCACATCAAGGACTTGCACTACCTTTTTGCTTTGGGAACCTATTGTTACGAAGAGGCTTTCTCCATTCTAGTTCTATGAGTATGCCACTCGCCATCCAATCCTTGAGGACCACCTCACTCTGTACCTGAGACTCCCAACTCCATGTTGCCATGTAGTCTTACTCTCCTAGCTACATAAACCAGACATGCCATGCCAAAAGGCTCGAGTTTGATGAGGTATAACCTATTATCAAGAAAGGGGGTGAACCCAGGCCTAACTAAGAGGTGAAGTTCTGCAATTAGCTACTGAGAACTAACCCCGCATCCAATATAGGATGAAATCACCCAGGTGGAAAGACACTTAACTAAGGAACAACATACACTCACAAATTCTAAGGTATTAGCAGAAGTGGAAGAATGGGTACCTAATGCAGGCCACACTCTAGGTAAATATAGCCATTACATGTACATAATGGACATATATTAGCATATCAAACTTATTCTTGGCAGGGCACTCATGGATCGAAACACTACTAGAGACAACATGTTGGTCTCACTGGATTGCATGCAGTTGCAACTTGCTTCTATAGACAAAATGTTGGCCTAAATCTAAAGATAACTGGGCATTCCTCCATACTTAGGCTTCTCTTGCAGTAAGGAACCCATCCATGTGGAGGTCATCAAATCTGATCATATCTCCTAAAGATTTATGTTATATTATCTTTATT
Organism: Pinus taeda; assembly: GCA_000404065.3. Taxonomy (NCBI): domain Eukaryota; kingdom Viridiplantae; phylum Streptophyta; class Pinopsida; order Pinales; family Pinaceae; genus Pinus; species Pinus taeda. The sequence continues at coordinate 281,899 of APFE030481853.1, forward strand.
TTTATGTCTTACTTTTGTATGTTTATGTTTTCTAAAGACCCACGAGGTCGAAATATCATTTTTAGTTCCCTAGCTTTAGAAAATAGGGTTAGATTTTAGACATGATAAATTCTGCAAAGCTTGTATTTATGCATTTGGCTGGGACTGCCTAACAGAAAGTCACTCCAATTCTAAATCGTAGCCTTGTTTATAGGAAATACTAAATTTGACTTTACAATATTAGTCATTATTAATAGGTAGTTAGCATGGAATAAATATATCATGACCTCATTAAAGAAGGCCCACTGAGTGGTTAGTATTTTGTAGCTATAATTATAAAGGATGGAATCCTTTATATAAAGCATATATTGGAGTGTAACTTATTGGGAGGTTGTCCCTTTGAAAAGGAGAATGAATAGGAGTTCATTCTTTTGTCAAAGGATCATTGTATGGTGTTACCCTACTTGAAGGGTTTTGATATTAAATAAAGTAATAAGAAGTTGTTGTTGTTGTTGTTTTTTTTTTTTTTGCGATTTAAATTTAAGGGTCATAACAATTGGTACCAAAGCTCTTTCTTGGGTCAAAAAATAAGTTTCTTTTTTTCAAAATTTCAAAGGGTAAACTAGGATAGCAACACTTAGATCCATTCTCATAGCTTTTTATGCAGAATTTGAAGAAACTAGTTGTATATTTGACTTCCTCTTGAACAAATACCCAAAATAAATATAAAAATGTTAAAACATACTCTAGGAAGTGAATATCTCATTGATTTGAAGTCAATATGTTTTTGGTTTCCAAAATATGGTCACAAGTATTACATAGAAAATATCTCTTAACAACGCACCTGGATTATGACCATATTGGTGCAAATAGATGTAGAGTGGTTGATACATTTAAGAATTAAGGTCTTAATAATTTTTTTTGAATTGTATCAAAGAAGTTAGGTGCATTTCAAATCTATCACCCCAATACCCTAGTAGAAATATGTGATATAGTTGGAATGGATTTTCTCAACCATCATTCAAATGAACTTTGCCCTAGATTGATGAATATTGGGACACACTAGATGCTTGGAGTGATATAGAGGATGCTTGTGTTGATTTACATCGTAACTATTATAATTTTGTGGAAGACAAATATTTTTAGCTTCTCTTTGATTGTTGCACTCCATAATATAAAGACAACATCATTGAAGGAAGTCAAAAGCAAGTTATAACTATCGAATTTCAACTTGCATATTCTCTAGTGGCAATGTTCCTTTGCACTCCACAACCGACTTTTTGCTACTATGTGGATGATCCTTTGGAAATATGTAGTTCTAATTATTTGGATCCACATGATGTGGTAGACATTTGAAGCATGTACTTAGCAATTTTCTAAACTTAGGGGTCATTAGTTGGGAGTTGTATGAGCACCATGTTATGAATGAGCTTCTTTAGCTAATTCAACATTGCAACTAACACTTGTACATGGGACCCTGAGCTCTGAACTACTTCAACATTATGATAAATTCCCATATACAGGACCCTAGTTCATGGTTATATATTCTCGCTACCAACATTGAGGGCAATGCTTTTTGAAGGTGGGTGTATTGTTGGGATCCTCCTTAGGGATGTAATGGGGTACTAAAAGGAACATTAGAATAATAATATTGTACCTATGGTGTTCATTCATTGTAAGGTGGACTAGATCCACTTTGTTTGTACTATTAAATAAGACCCACTTGTTAGTTAACATTGAATACATGTTCCATGACCTCATTAAAGAACGTCCACTTAGTCAATAAGTGGTTCTGATTATTTCCAGGGAAAAAAACAAGTGTTTATGATTATGGTTCTCTCATTAGCTATAAATAAGGATGGAGTCCCCCCTATGGAGCACGCATTGGAGTATCTTGTATTCGGATTTTAGCTCATTGGGAGGTTGCCTCCTCAAAAACGTAATTGAACAAGGGTGTACTATTTCTATAAAAGGATCATCGTACAATCTTGTCCTACTAGAAAGGTCTTGGATATTGAATTAAACATTGAACATTTTTTATATATTATTTGTGATTCAATTTTAAGGGTTAAAGATCATAACAAGTGGTATTAGAGTTCTTTCTTGGCCCAAAGAGGAAGACTTTTTTCTTTCATATATATTCAAGAGGAAAAGTAGGGCCATGACACTTATATCTATTGTTGAATCTTTCTATGAAGAACATGATAAACATATTGCATAATTTGAGGAAACCAATTACAAATTTGAATTCCTCTAAAAGAAAACACGATTTATTAAATAAATAAATTGCTCATATTGAAGTCTAGGAAGTGAAGATAACACAAATTTAAAATTAACTATTTGGTTTCTTTTATGATGGCCATGAGGATTATATATCATATATATTTTGATCAAGCACCCAACTTGTATTTTTACCAATGCCAATAGAAGTAGATTGGTTGTGACATTTCAAAATTCTTATTAGTATTATGGAATATATGATCATTTTAATTTTCCATCTAAAATTATAGCTGCTCAAAGGAGATCCATTTAACATAAGCCTCTACGAATTCACTTTTAAAACCTAAGTTGTCATACTTGTAATAGATTATGGAATTTAAAAAGGATATATTAACCACCATTATTGACATATATCTTGATTTATATGCAACTTTTTTTTCCCATGGGAAATATCTTTATATTCCATATGAGGAACATACATGTTTCAGTCCTTGAGGGACTGCTTAGACTGAACAACAAGGCTCAAATCCATTACAACAAAGCTCATCATGTCACTTGTGGGAATTGAAACCACCATTATTGAAGTATATATCGGTTTATATGCAACTTTTTCTTTTTTCTTTTTCCCATGGGGAATATCTTTATATTCCATAAGAGAAATATACGTGTTTTGGTTGTTCAGTGACTGCTCAAACTCAACACAAGGCTTGAAGCCATTACAATAAAGCTCATCATGTCACTTGTGGGAATTGAAATTAAGTAGGGAGGATAATAATCATTCCTCACTATTACCGGGAATAGTGTCCACTCAGATGCTGCTATTCCAACTAAGACTGGTAGCTATCTTAAAAACAAACAAGTAAAATCTACTTTCGTTTTCCTTTATGAAAATAGATAAGAGTGGAACAAAGGAGACCTACCTTAGTCTTGCACTTGATTTCCTTGTTTGATTCCTCTCCTTCCTGATAGAGCTTTGCCGCTTCTTCTTCGTCTGCCCAGCTTCAAAGAGCACCTGTGGAATCAAAACAACATACTACTATCAAATAACAAAGATCTATATTCATAAATAACATAGGACCAGATATGTGTTAACCATACAAATGCATATATAAGCAAACATACAAGAATATGGAGGAAAACTTGAATATCTTTATTAAGATGAAAAGTAGCAAGAGGATTACAACCATATGTTCTGACCCAGCATCATCGTCCAGCAAGAAATCCCTTCTTTTTCACCTCAAGTAAAGCTTGGATCACCCAACACTATGAAGTTACACCAGAAAACCAACACCACTTCTCTATAAGATACAAAATTCCAGCCCTTGGATCTCTGTGATGACGGATCCATATATAGATGATTGTAAGGAGGTGAGTCATCTTCTGGGGTCTTGATTAGTGTCCTCTCTCTGATAGTTCCTAATTCCACTTAGAGAATGATGATCTCTTACTCATCCCTGGTCGAAAACAGAGAGGCAAGTGTCAGAGGGGAAGCTTCTGGAAGATTCCATGATCTTCCACCTCGCAATTTGTCCTTGCCATTTGTCCATTCACTACCATTGCACCCTACAAGAGGGGCCATTCAATATGCATCACACCCTTTACACTGGGAAGGTGATATGCATCACACCCTCTGCACTGGGTATTCAGTATGGTCCAATTTTGACCAATTTTGAGCAGTTTTTAGTACTTTATATTGAAATTTAATTAATAATCACATAAAAATTTAATACTTTCAATAATTTTTTTTTGTTAACTATATATAATTAATGTTGTGCATAATACATTAAAAAAATTATAAAACATGTCAATAAAATTGTGTACACATGAAACTATATATATTATCAAGGTTTTTGATCCGAGAGGCTCATTCTAGAACCTAGTGTGAAGGCAATGTGTAAGTCTGTCCCTCCTAAAATAAAAATAAAATATTCTCTAAATAGAAAACAATGTTAAAAGGTACTATTTTAATGTTGTATAGAATAAAATATCTAATGTGGGTTATAAATAAAATATCTTAATATGAATTAATATTCAAGTATATTTAAAAATATATTACTAACAAAAAAACCAATTTAATGTGCACTGATAAAATGACTTATCCCTCTCCTCATGTTAGATCCGTGGCTAAGATGCAAAATAAAAAACAAAAATGCCTTAGGGGTGTAGTTTAGTTGTCTTGTGTGCAAAACACTCAAGGTTCAATTCGTTCAATTCCCTCGAAAGTAAAGCAATCTACACAAAGAAAGATACGTTATATGCCCCAAAGGTTATAGTGGTAGCGACCAACTGTAAGTTATATGCCCCAAAGGTTATAGTGGTAGCGGCCACCTGTAGGTTATATGACCCAAAGGTTAGATCCATCTTAACCACAAATCTAATATAAGCCGAGAGGGATCAAATTTCTTCAAGTGTAACTTATTCTAGAGTGCAAAAAACATCTAACATAAGCCGAGAGGGATCAAATTTCTTCAAGTGTAACTTATTTTAGAGTGCAAAAAACATCTGCATTGAGCCATTTTATCAACGCACATTAAACTGGCTTTTTTTGTTATTATATATAATTTTTTATTATACATCAATATTTTTTCATATACAACATTTAAATATTTTCTTTAACCATTTTTTTTCTATATATAAAATATATGAAATTGATATGCACATTAAAATATTTTTGAAAAGGTAAAGTTTTAAACTCTTACTCACATTTTATTATTATATTTCTAATTTAATTTACTGAATTATGTTAAGTCATATAGACAAGATTAATTAAATATGCATAACATAATATATATATAATTATTTATTATTATATAGGTAATATTGTTTTTTATTTAGAGAATAATTTATTTTTTATTTTAAAATAGGACATACATTATTTATATCACCTTCAATTTGAATAATAGTATAAGCTCTAAACTCAATACATATATAATTATATATAACATAAATACTATTATTAAAAACAATATAAATTATTTTGATTTTAAATTTAATCAAATTTCTGAAAATATAAGTTATTTTGCAAATTTTATACCTCAAATAGAAATTGGGAATTTAGATTTTTTTTTTAAAATTTAATAATTCAAATTTTATATAAATATATAGAATTAAAGAATAATTCTAAAAATGTATTTAATAAATTAAAAATAATAAAAACAACCGGGGTGTTTTTTTAATACATAAATAAGTGTTTGTGGGCGTTATGTTATGTTTTTTTTTTTTTTTTTTTAAATGTTCAGGGCTTTCATAACGTTTTAATTATTTTAATTAACAAACTGAAATACAACCCTTTGTATCGACAATTATTTTGGAAGCATGACAGGGTCAATTGTTTTGGAATCATTGCAGTAAGTGAAGTGAGGTGCTTTTGTGTTGAGGTTGAAAGATGTTTAATGATGTCCTGCTTTATTTGATTTAATACTTATAATTTTTTTTTAATATTATATTTATGTTTGTATACATAAATTTGATTTTTTATTAATGAAAAATTGGTTATTAATGATTTGAATGGATATTTTATTAATATAAATTTAATATTAGTAAATATAATTAATTAATATATTAAATATTTAATATTTTCATTTACTTATAGAGTGACAGTAAATGAATTGTTTATATAAAAATTTATTAATATAAATTTTAATTATTAATTATTTAGTTTGTGTGATATATATAATTATTTTAGTTTAAGATATTAATTATTGAATTGTTAATTTGATTTGTGTAATATATATTAATTATATATGGATTAAAATATTCTGATTTAAGGATATATAATTTGTTAAAATTATTTAGAGATGGTAATTAATTTAGTGATACTAATTTATATTTATGATTGGATTTGAGATTTTATCTAGTTTAAGTCACAATAACCTATATATAGTTGGATTTGGCATGTATAACCTTTGAGCCACATCAATAAGTTCTGGGTGGATTTGTGCTCACGTATTTTGATTCAATGATATTTAAGTTGTCAAAAATATTTAGGGATTGTACTTAATCTAGTTATACCAACTTATATTTATGATTGGATTTTGGATTGTACTTAGCTTAAGCCACACCAACCTCTACTCATGGTTGGATTTGGGATCATAACTAGTGTGAGCCACACCAAACTCTACTCATGGTTGGATTTGTGATCATAACTAGTGTGAGCCACACCAATACATATTCATGGTTGGATTTGTGCCTTCCGGGTTGTGAACTAACCATCTTTGTACGGCAAAGTACTTTAACAAAACACTTTTGTACCGCAAAGTACTTTAACAAAGGTGCAAATACTCTACCACCCAATGGATGTGAATTTGTGACTATTTAAAAGGAGACACGTGTTCTTAATTGTTAAGGCCCCTCAAACTATTATATGAAGTGATGTATAAGTAGTAGTGGATCAAAAGCTACATGGGTAACATATAAGTCCTTGTTGAATTTGAAACAACATGGAGTAACGAATTGTTTCAAATCCAACAACTTATATATCACCCCACATGACATTAATATACACTATGAAATGATTATAAAAATGACATAATTTAATTGTGCTATTTTGTCAAAATTCTACAATATAATTTTTGACTAATTTGTAATTTTTTATTATTTAAAATGCATAAATTAATTCAACATCTTGAAATATTCTTAAATAGGATTTCAAAAGTTTTTGCCTAACTATTATACGTTTTGAAATTTTTGATGGTAATTTTTTGGGGTCAAATCTTCATCTTTATTATTTAAACCAAACCACTCAAATTATAAATTCATAACTCAAATTTGTGATTCCAACAAAAACTTATCAAATTCTAAACAAATTAAACTAAAAAATAATCAAAAACTCTTCAAAACATATAACAAATAAACTACCTTTATCGATTATACCACCTCCATTAATTTCAGCTTAATAATAAAAAGAAATATTCCCAAAAAAGCTTAATGATAAAAAGAAATATTCCCACAAAATTTCCAACCGACGTTCAAATAGTAAAAAACACGCCTTATTAAACACCCACAGAAATATACATACACCTGAAACAACTACTAAACTATAAATATTAACACAAACGTGGAACAACGTACTATCACACACCTGTCTGAAAATGGAATGTAATATGAGTTCTATGTATGGATTATCATTTCTTACAACGTCACCATCCGGGGAGCAATCAATTTCCCAATATCGCGGAAATATTTCACGCTACCACCTGAAACGAGGATCCTCAGATGTTTCGCTCGTGGCCTACTTTTCCCCCACAAGCTTAAATCGGATTAGAAATCCTCCCTGACATAAGGCGACCCTTCCTCCTCAAGTCTGCTTGTTGGCCGACATCATTCCCATGGCATCTCTCACCGTCTTGCAGGGCGGCGCAATCCGTGCCACCACTGGTTTAACCTTCGATTCCTGCCACCTCTCACTTTTTGCCGCCGTAAACGGGCCACGATGCCTTCGCTGCGGCGTCAACAGAACGCGCAACGGTTTTTTGGGACAACAATTAGCTTTCGAAACCCGTTCCAATCCTCCATGTGTGAAACTCACTTTCCTACGGGTTAACAATTACCTCGTTTTCAACTGAACGCTTTAAATTTCAGGGAATTCAAGGCAATTTGAAGTAATTTAAGAGCTCAGTGTTTGGAAATTGCAGGCCATTCGAGGACCCCGGTGGCACCGGTTCGGTCACTTAACGGACGGAACAGAGACGACAGAGGTAATGATGTCGTAACTAAAGAGGCACTGCAGAAGTACCAGTCGGAGCTAGCGAACCAAATTTCATCGGGGAAATTTACGGTCGAAGACTATAAGTATGTTTTCCTTCTGAAGCATACTTTCTAATAGTAAATTAGGTTGTATTAAACTAGGTTCTATTAAACTTGGTAGTATGTTCTACGCAATTCTGTTCAGATAAACCGAAGCAAGTTGCACCTGCCTTCATAGCAATGCCAGGGTAAGTGACGTTTGCCTTAAATACATACTAAAATTCCAATATGTGGCTCTGTGGTCTAGTTGCAAGTTGAAACTTAGATTGCTTGCCATGACGATGACCCAGATTTAAAACTTGGCGGAAATGCAGTAGACCAATTCTTTTCAATATGTGAGGCTGTGATAATGCGATGAAGAGTGGTTGTGTACTCATGCAGAGCTTTTGTTAACGGTTCTCCTTATGCCAATGCAATGTATGCAGATGAGGCCAAGTGCAAGTCATGGGTGACTTGGACAGGATAGATATCTCTCAAAAGCGCCTTCGTAGACGAAAATCATTGTGTCGGAATGCTGATATTGTAAGGAGCACCACTTTCTTCAGTCAAAAGGGCTTTGACTATACTAGAACATATTGAGCTTGAGGTCCACGCGTTCCCTGGCTGTTCCTGTCCTTGTCATAATTACTTCCCATCCCCTTTGAATATCTAGCCATGCTGGTCTTTATTGGTCGGCTGCCCACCACAGGCCTGCCCTCTGTGAGCCCCTTATGCCTCAATGAGGGCCTGAGGACAAATCATTTGCTTTGAATTTAACTTTGGTTATTCACTCTGCATAGTGTAATTCTATTGTTGGTATTCAGGAGAATAATGGTTCCCGAAACCCTAAAAATTTGTTCCCAAGGTATTGCATGGGGTAATGAAAACATTTTTGAAGAAACCTTGTTGAAATTTCTATTTCAGAATATTAGTTTCTTTGTGATGTATAAACATTGTTGAAAGGGAGAAGAAGGATCAAAAGGAACCACCAATAAACCCTAAATCAACATGAACCATAAGCATCTCATTAAGGGTATAGAAGATGAACCCATGAACAAGTGAAACACAAGATATGTTGCCCATAACTTAAAGAATCATGCTTATTGGACAAATAGTGAATCACGAATCATGCTTATTGGACAAATAATGAATCACTACGAATTAATATGATGAGATGATACAAATAAGAATTTGAGTTGTGTATTTATACACAATTCAAATGAGGTGTCGTTTAAGAAGGGGTTATGGGTCCCATAAACAAACAGACACATTCCAATGTGTGACTAAGCTGGCCTAGAAAAAAAATGTAAAAATTACAATAAGAAGAAGGGTACTCAACCACAAATGACCACATGTGAAGTTTACCATCATTCCACAACCACCCTAAGCATGGGCCATGAAGAAGGATGAATAAACTACAGCTTGGCTTACGTGTTACTGAAAAACTGATGCGAACTGAATAACTTTTGAATACTCTTTAAACAAGCCTCTGTTTGTGTTCTAGTTTCAGTTTCGCCAAAGGAGGGAGGTTCAATATTTCTCAATTTCTTCATTGCAGTATCCCCCCGCTTAAGAAATTTTTTCTCATGCTCATCCCCCACCTCATTTGGCTTTCTTGGTCATTTCTCTGGTGGGATCCATGGATTGAATTCTCTGGCTTATCCCCCTGATGGCTGTTAAACTGTTTCTTGTGGTATTTGTCGTGATTTTCTTCTTCATCATCCCCATGATGTCCACCCCATGACACTGGTTCACTGTTTAATTTAGCCTCTGATCCCATTAATATTTTTCCTCGGACCTTCATCTGGCTCTAATTCCTCATAGTGTTTGATTAACATACTCATCCGTAGGCCTTGGCCCATGGTGTTTCCTTCATTGTTTATGTTTTCATCCCTTTCACCATCCCCACTTCTCTTTGTCCTGGACATGATGTTCTTCTAGTGATTCTGACTGATGGGAGAGTAGTATGAGTTCCTGCAGGATCGAATGAGGTGAAACCATTGTTATTTTTTCTGCCATATCCTTACAAAGGTTAGCTATATTCATCTCAATTCTCTAATTACTTCTCCCAGATGCTTGAGTATTTGCAACCGAGAACTGATATCACAACCATTGTGCCTTCTTGGCACCATACATATTCATACCCAAAATTTTATACTTTTTGTTTGATTTATTTTTTGATTTAGTTTGACGTGTCATTTTATCCTCATCAAGGAGACATGACAATGCCACCTCACTAGTATTTGTTCATCTTTGTGGCTCAAGAGGTGTAGGAGGAGAGGTTTACAATGTTGTGTTCGAGTAAATGCTGAAATTCTTGAGAAGTTGTTAAGAATGTTGAACGCTGAAAACCACCCTCATTGGTGTTTCCTATATGTAAGGACCAGTGGCACTAATTCCATTAAACATTTTGATATGGAGGTCCTGCTTTAACTTATGTTAAGTCAGTGAAAGTATAATGTAAGTAAAAGTATAATTTTAAAAGTGAAATACAATTCTTAAAGGGAGAGTTCAACCGTCAGTGGATTTTTCCAGGTGATATTTTACTTAAATATGTTTTCATACAGTCGATTATGTTTGGTTTTAACATCACAAAAGCAACTCAAATTCAAGAGGAAACTTTACTCAGAATTTTTTTGTTAGTAAGTTCACCAGGGTCCTAATGCACTACTTTAAATGCCGATATCCTCAGCAGAACTAAATTTAATACTGGATTGCTCACCAAGTCTAATTTAAGCTGTACAAAAAGGTTCCTATTCTTACTCTGTCTAATCTGGGGAAAAAACATAGACACAGTCTGAAGTACCTGATTTCCTAATTGTGTATTTTTAAATTGTTAAGGGCATATCAGTGCAAGGCACTTTGGGTTGATTTTGTTCATCGATGATAGTTTTAATTGTGGAAGGAAAGTGTAACTAGGTTCAGTCTTCATAAATGTACTTTTGATATTTGTACTTATTCGAAAAAAGAAATATTATTTTATAATATATGTCAATGAGTTTCTTGCTCATTGAAGTAGGTCTAGCACATGTCAAAGTGCTATAGGTGAGTCAAATAGTCGAAAAGTAATGGTGAAGGCCTTAAGCGCATGTTACACCATGTATAAATATATATTGAAGTTAAAGGGAAAACCTCCAAGCAAAGTCAAGTCCACTCCTATGTTATGGCACCATCAAGAAGCCCCTTCAAGCATGCTACACCGCCATGGAAACTATCCAAAGTCTGCTCAACAAATCAGCCACCAAACTGGCCTCAAAGTCGGCCTACAATTAAGAGGACTAGTTGGCCTAAATGGAGGGACACTCCCCTATTTATAGAGGCTATCCACTCCAAATAGAATGCACCGATTTGGCTCTGAAATCCGCAAGAGAAAGAGAACAAGAAGAACGAAGGAAGCCGAGGTAAAGGGTCTGCTAGGGCAGCGAAGTAAAGGAGGAAGTACAACGAAGATTAAGGGACTGTTTTCTAGGGTAAACACAGTCACACGTGTGAGGAAATGAAGGATAGTCTGCAGCCATATCAGCAGTAAGATCACAGCTCTATACTCCTTGTTTGGGCTAGTAACTAGGCCTACAAGGCCTCCTACTCCAGCATGGAAAAAAGACACTCAAGCGAAGAAGAGAAGGGTAGATAACACCCAGTAATCCTCCCACACGTGCGAGAAACTAGGGCAGCAGAATAGCAGAACAATCATACACTCAAGAAGGATTTCGGTTGGTCAAAGTTGAAGTATACCTGAGCAAGGGATAGAAGAGGAACATCTCATCTAGAATGCTCACTAAAAGAAGGTCTATCTCTAGACAAGATTCATAGTAGGAGAACGAAGTGCCAGAAGAAGGAGGATGAAGTGTCGGAAGAAGTACCAGGGAATAAGGTGGAGAAAGAAGGAAGGACTTGAATTTTGTTTGGAGGATACTCTTGTTAGGGCTCTAGGGTTTGGCATTGATCAATAGAAGCTTCAATAAGAGAAATTCACTAAAAGGTTTTTCTCTCAAGAGAAGAGAGGTTTTGGCCCCGGCAGAGAGCCAGCATCTTGTGTTCTTGTTCTTATGTTTTGGTAGTAGTTTGATGAAGTACACACACATGCATTAATAATAATAAGAAGAAGAATAACCTAATAAGGAAAAGTAAAAATACTCTACAAATTATTATCAAGTAATGAAAAATCACACTACACTACTTTGCCCTAGATTCTTCAACATTAATAAGCGACTTAATGTTCATGAAAATGCTCTTCATAAGTTTGTCCACACATTTTAATTTATTTGTAGTTTACTTCTTAGCATCTTTAACTTCTAGTTTGAGTGTTGCTATACATCTCTTATGCATTTTAGGTTTACACACTTTTCTCGTGGGTAAGCTCTGATTACGTTAGAATGTTGAAGATTTATCCAAATTTATGTTTGTAGCTTGTTACCCACCAAAAGTAGGTAACCCATAGGAGAATTTTTCTTCTCATTTGACAGCCAGCGAGCCAACAACCCTTTGATGGTCTTCAGATGGCATTATGCCAAATTTCCCACCTATTGCTCCAGTTAGTGATCTCACCCATTTTGCATTCATCTTGAAGGATTGTGGGTCATCTATCAATAGGTACGCTAACCGTTTTAGCAATCTTTTGCTTTCATTTAAATGTTATGAGTCACAAGGCAAACTAGATGATTGAACACTCTTGATTGTATCCTTGTTCCCACACTTCAGTTGGGAGGTTAGTCTTTGACACTAGGAAGGGAACTATTGGTAAGGCACTTATTGCTATAAGTGTCTAGGGCAATCCATACTTACCACTATTCATCTTTCTTAATTATTCATCTCCATTCTTTGGGTTGATTTTCATTGGTCATTGGAATTGGCACCCCATATCCACATCTTTGAGTTAGGGCTTGAAAATTTGGCCCCAAAGGTTGATGTAGTTGAAAGAACAATAAAAGCATATAAAGCCACAATGGAAAGAAAATGTAAAATGCAAAATATGGTTGTCACTTATTTAGCATGTGGGAAAAAGCATAGCTCTACCCCCCTCATTAGCAATCACCCAGTTCCTTAAACATTTAATGCTTCATCAAAATGAAACAAACTCTTGAATGTCCCAACCTCAACAAATGAGAAATCGCTGCATCATAAAAAGGATATTGTAAAAGCACAAAGCAAGTTTGGGATCATAAGCTATGTGCTAAAGAAAGATAAATCATTAAAGCAAAAGGTGCACCAGAGAGGTGGAAAAAGCAGCTGAGGAAAGGAGTAACTCATGCCACCACAATTGCTCCTTGCTTACATCATTGCACTCATGATGGTGGACCCCCATTAGCTGGTCTCATGGCTTTGGAATCTTCCTTGAAGTCTTTCCCACTCCATAACCACTTTATGACACACATCTACGGATTAATGGGTCGACTTGGGATGTGTCACTTTCCTTGGTTCTAGAAACACCTAATAGGGTTGTTAACCTAATCATCCCTAACATAAGTGAGGTAACTTGTTTATAGGTTTTGAGCTAGTTAGACTTTTGAAACTGAGTTTTATGGAAATATTTTTGTGCACTTAGCATTAGATATGGTCCATTATGATGCTTTAATGGTTTTATGTCCCTAATGATGTTGATCTCACTTGATCTTGAGAGGTTTTGTATTGGTGGTATCACACATGCAGCAAGGATCCCTTGATGGATAGTTTGACTCCTCTCTAGCACCTTCAAGGGGGTACTTTGCTCTGTTATGAGAGCAGATATGGTCTTGTGGCCCCAACATTGCCCCTCCAAAGATGAGCATTGGGCCTTGAGCAACTTCGACATGCTTCTATACCTATTGATGTGCTTCTAGATGCTGAAAGATTGAGCTTGAAAGCTTGGGCATTGGACTATTTGATGTTGTGCCCAGATGGACCCAAGACTCCCCTAGCTAGCCATGACACTGTGATGGACAATGCCTTGTTTTGGAGTCCAGATGAGGATGGTTGTCACTTAGATGACTTGGGAGGGATAACACATGATTTTTGATGCCAATGCTTGCCCTATATGTTGCCATGTCACTCCTACATGCCTTTGAAGGGTGAAGTAGGCCTCTTTTGGGATGGCGACATGGTGGAGGAGGTGCCTTTTGGAGATGTACACATGCACTTTGAGGTTTTCCTAGAGTGAGGAGCACTCTTGGACCATTGCCTCACTTACTTGATACATTATTGACCATTTAGGAGGATGATTTCATGGTGAAAATCACTTTTCCCCACACACGGGCTATTTTTGGCATATAATTATGTTTTAGAGCTATCTCAAGGTTGGCTTATGACCTTTGACCTAGTTAAACACTCAAGTAAACTTGTTTTAGGGCTTTTGCTTGCAAAATTAGTAAAGCGAGACTTGGCTGCCCTCATAAATAGAGGGGAGTTTCACTCACTTATTCATCATGATCATCCATCACACTTCTCTCTCTTTAGAAGTGCAAACTAGCTATTATTGTCTTTTCTACTTGGTTGTAATGTAGTTTTATGGAGCGAATTGTTTTTTGAGGAGAAATTTTGCATGAGGAGACTTCTTTGGGATTGATTGAAGAGATTCTTGTGGATAATATGAATTAGGGTTTCTATGTGTGCCATGTAAAAATTGCCATAGTTTCCTTGAAATCTTGATTCTTCATGGCATTTAAAATTGTTTTCCTTGAATCCTTCAAGAGAACTTTGATATTTGAATCTCTTGAACTTAAAATCTCCCATCTAAGGAAGTCACTAGGGTTTCTAAGGGGATATTTTTGCCCTCCCACCCTCTTCATCAAGGTCTTCTTGATAGATTTTTCCCTAAAGGACTCCATTGCTCAATTAGATCAAGGCACTAGTCTAGTAGGTGTTGATCAACATTCTCTTTATACATATTTTTTTCTCTCCTCTCTAATTTCTAGGTATCTAGGATTAGTGTTAGTGTTTCTCTTGAAATTGTATTTAATAGCAATTTTCTTTTGATTTGTTATTGCTCTCTAGATAGTGATTGCATTTAATAACTTGGAAAAGACAAAATCTAGCATGATTGCATGATAAAACCTTATAACTAAGGCTGGAATCATCTCTTTTATGGCTGTTTTATGCATATTTCAGCCATAAAAACTCACTTTCCTACTGTAAACCTTGCATGCCTAATTGATAGCTTTGTTCCTTTATTGATCTTATGCTTGAAAGGCTATTTCTTCTAGCTGTTTTATGACATTACAGTACCATATCATTGAATATCTCTCAAACCCTATCTTATAACAGCTCACTAATCTATCCGAGAGGCCTAAGGAAAGAGTACTTGAACCTTGATAAAGATAATCTTAGCCCTCTAGGCTCTGCCAATACCTTCTCCTAATCATTAGACCCTTCATCACCCTAAATTGTTCTTGTTGAATATCATTTAGGTGATCTTTATAGGGAAGCCTCCCTTGTGAAATTTAATTCACCACTAAACAACTGGAGAAAGGCTGTGAGGGCAGTGTTGTTAAAATTGCGATATTATTGCTTTATCGTGATTTTTTCCCGAAGCTGATATTATCGCGAGTAATACTCGCGTTTTTTTATACGCGATTTTTTCGAAAAGAATCGCGATCTTTTCAAAAAATTGCGTTTTGTTCGAAAAAATCGCGATTTTTTCCCAATTTATTGCTGAGGGTCGGGGCAGCGTGGTTTTATTAGGGATGCTAAATGTTCGAAATGCAATTTTTAATGACCAAGTCTAGGCCCTAGTATTGATATGCTATTCATGGTAATGTTAAATTCTTAGAGTAAAAGTGACATTCTCCTTAATCTTCATTTTCATCCTTTTACTTAAATTTTTAACATTACCATGAAATGACTCAAGATGTTTGAGAGTGGTTCCAGCCTCATTGGATTTCAT